>CAUYPK010118459.1:0-30772 GCA_963574355.1 Loris lydekkerianus
TTACAAGGGTACATGTGAAACTTAGTAAATGTAGACTATAAATGTCTTAACACAATAACTAAGAAAATGCCAAGAAGGCTATGTTAACCAGTGTGATGAAAATGTGTCAAATGGTCTATAAAACCAGTGTATGGTGCCCCAGGATCACATTAATGTACACAGCTATGATTTAATAAAAAAAAAACAAAACAATTCTTGGGCTTAAGCGATTCTCTTGCCTCAGCTTTCCAAGTAGCTGGGACTACAGGTGCCCGCTACAATGCCAGGCTATTTTTTGTTGCAGCTGTCATTGTTATTTAGCTGACCTGGGCGGGGTTCGAACCCACCAGCCTCGTTGTATGTGGCTGCCACTATAACCACTATGCCACAGGAGCCGAGCCAATCTGTATGGTTTTTAACTGCCAGTTGCTCACATCAACTAAGTTTACCTATACGGACTTATATGCATTGAAGGATCCAGGGGAAAGGGGAATTCAGTGACTGTTAATTCCAGCAGAATTTGGCACATTTGTGTTTAGTCAGAATTCATTCAAGTGCATTTAGATAACAGCTAACACTGAGCACTTGGTATATAGTACACATTCATGTGTTTCATGTGTTAATATATTAATGCATTAGTGTGTGAACTAATTGTTGCATATAGTCACACCAAGAGTTATCATTTCCATTTCACAATTGGGAAAACAGAGAGTGGTTAAGTAACTTGGTCAAAACCACATACTTGGAAATTAGCAAATTCAGGATTGTATTTTTCTTTCCTTGGAAGATAGCTGAATGAGTTTATTTGAAGAGGATAAGATAAACACTGGGCTGGAGTTCAAAGAACTAAGTGAGTCTTTCCTCTGGCTATTCCATTAGTGATCTGTGTGACCTTGGATGAGCAATTTACTTTCTTTGAACCTTTGTCTCCCTGTCTGTAAAGAAAAGGAAGTTGGACTTATAAGGTAAGCCTTATGCGAACCATCTCTAAAGCTCTCGCACTGGACTTATCTATGCCTGATTTCCGAACTACAAACTCCAGCCACATAGAAAAGACAGGCGCCAAGAAAGGAAAGACACTTACTTGTCATGACAAGAAATAGGAGGTACAGAAGCAGGACATCTTGTCACTTGCACAAGTTGCTGCTTCAGCCAGAGATGGGTTTGGGTGAGAGGCATGGTTATAATTAGAGCAGCCCTTCCCGAATTCTCCACCAGCCTCCTCAAGCACAGCTGGACCCACCAACTGCATATGCAGGAGTCTGAGAGGCTGTTTGGCATTGAAAAACAATCCTTCTTAAAAGGATTTTCCTCCTTCCTCAAGGGGGAAAAAAAACCCTGTTGATATAAAACCCCACTTCCCATCTCATTTCCCCTGCTAAATGCCACTCCAGTACAGATCACGTGTTGATAAGTACAGGGGAAAGGAAAAGTCGTAAGCTGAGCCTGGTCACATTGCCCCTTGTGATAGAGTTTTATTTTTAACTTCAAAACACTTGAACTATTTCTGTTGAAGTTTTCTCTCCTTTCCCTGCCTTCCTGACAGCGCTCTGTCCTGTGCTGCAGTGGATACACCCCAGCCACCTCCCCCTGACCTGCTTGCTCACACTCAGGGATGCAGGTGCAGCAGAGGCTGATGCAGCCTTTTCAGCTCATCAAGGTAAGTACCTCAAACAGCAGCAGGTGCAACAAGGGGACATTTGGAGGGGTGTATGAGCATGGAGACAAGGCTGGGGTACATATCACCTTTGTGCCCTGGGGAAGAGAATTGTTAAACAAATGAGTTATGCATTGGGGGAAAAAAAACTAGTACTAAGAATGAGACCCAGCCATGTGTCAACTCCTATTTCAAATTTAAAATCTTAGAGCAAAAAGAGATTACCTGCTTTCTGACAGCATAGGTTCTTTCATCTACAATTAAGCAGAATGGTTACGTGATACCTTTAAAGTTACACTGTGGTGATGGCAGGTGAAGTTAGGGGGCACAGAGGGTAGCAAGGAAGGTTCTGGAAGGCCCAGAACCCAGCACTCCACTTTTCTAAAGTCCATTGCTGTGATCTTTTCCCTTAACAT
Source organism: Loris lydekkerianus (assembly GCA_963574355.1). Lineage (NCBI taxonomy): Eukaryota > Metazoa > Chordata > Mammalia > Primates > Lorisidae > Loris > Loris lydekkerianus. The sequence goes on from CAUYPK010118459.1 coordinate 2,053, forward strand.
TTGCTGTGTTCATTGTAAGTTATTTCCATGTAGCTTAATTTCCATCTTTTGTGTCTCACTACCAGTTAATGTAGCACAATTACACTTATTGTATGTGTTATTAAAACTCTGCCTGCAGAGTTTAAAACTTTTTTTTTTCTCCAATGATATTTCCTAAATGTGGCTCTCTCCTCCCTGGCTCTCTTGAATCCAAAATGCATGAAACATAAGTAAAAGTATTTTACAGTTGTAAAACTTGTACAGGCTTATGCACCCAACTAAAAAATCATTACAACCCCCAAATTTGCAATTTCAGAGGGACAAAGTAAAATGACTAATGATACTTAGGGTACCAAAAGTTCTAAAATGTAGGCTATGTGCAGTGGCTCACCCCCGTAATCCTAGCTGAGGCAGGAGGATCACTTGAGCTCAGGAGTTCCAGACCAGCCTAGCAAGAGCAAGCCTCCATCTATATGAAAAATAGAAAAACTAGCCAGGCATTGTGGCGGGCGCCTGTAATCCCAGCTACTAGGGAGTCTGAAGCAGGAGGATCTCTTGAGCCGGAGAGATTGAGGTTGCTGTGAGCGTGGCTGATGCCACACTTCAGCCTACGCAACAGACTGAGGCTCTGCCTCAAAATAAAACTTATAAAATGTACGGCTCGGCACCCATAGCTCGGTGGTTATGGCGCCAGCCACATGCACCCAGGCTGGCGGGTTCAAACTCATCCTGGGCCAGCTAAACAATAATGACAACCGCAGCAAAAAAAAAAAAAAAAAAATAGCCAGGCATTGTGGTGGGCGCCTGTAGTCCCAGCCACTTGGGAGGCTGAGGCAAGAGAATCGCTTAAACCCAAGAGTTTGAGGTTGCTGTGAGCTGTGATGCCATGGCACTCTATCAAGGGCGACATAGTGAGACTCTCTCAAAAAAATAAATAAATAAAAATTATAAAATGTAGACAGGCTATTTCTAACTTCTGGAATAACTGTATAGGGTGTGTGCACAAAAAAATTGGCAGTGATAGAGGAGCAGCGTTTATTTTCTTATTTTTCTTTGGTTCAAAGTTCAACCAAGGACATCCTGGGAAGTGGCCTGTGCAGCAAAAAAGATTCTGTACACTCTGAACTCTGATATGTACAGACTAAAGGCACGGTTGCCAAGTAAATAGAGGCCTAAAGCTACTGCTCAGGTACTCCAGCTCCCAGTGCTTGTCTGTCTGCCTCTGTGACCCCCATATGTTATAATTTTACCCATTTGCTGGGCATAATCAAATCCACTGTGTGAAATTACCAAATTTCATTTCATTTTTCCAGTGTTTTCATGGCACAGACTTCTCCAAGCTACATGCTTAGGTGCTGTCTCAGTGAGGCTAGGGTGTGTTGGTTCAGGATTAATCAAGCAGATGGGCTTCACTCACAGCTACCCCTAGATAATACAGTTACTTACGTTCTTCACTAATACAACAGCAATTTAAAGTACTGATATTAATACTAAAAGCACCAGATATGAGAATTAATTAGCTGATTAAATAACCAAGAAGTTTACAGGTAGAGAGATTTCTAGCATAGATGCAGAATTGCAGATTGTAACATTGAATAGAGGTTGGAAAGGACGGTTATGTATTTAGTGTATAGTGAAGCTACTGAAATCATAGCCTATAACCCCAGGATTATGGAAATGGATGTGGGAATTATCCACAGCAAACTGGTTATGTTAAAATTTCAAGCGGCAGGCTGGGCATGGTGGCTCATGTTTGTAATCCTAATACTTTGAGAGGCCAAGGCAAGAGGATTGCTTGAGGTCAGGAGTTTGAGAATAGATTGAGCAACATAGAGAGAGTCCATCTCTATTTAAGAAAAGGAAAATTAGCCAGGCATGGTGGCTCATTCCTATAGTTTCAGGTACTCAAAGGCTGAGGCAAGAGGATTCCATGAACCCAGGGCTGTGAGGTTGCAGTGAGCTATGCTGACACCACTGCACTCTAGCCCAGCCAACAGAGTGAGACCCCATCTCAATACCCCTCCCCCAAAACCTTTAAGAGGCAAGAGATTGCTTTGTTAACTTTATACATGTTCTTTCCCTGGAATTAAATATCTCCATAGCAGAGACACAGGTCAGCAATGTGTAATTAAAATAACTAATTAGTTGGCTGGTTAATAGGTTAAGCATTAAAGAATATCTTTGACCTTTAACTTTTAACCTTGTCACCTTTACTGAAGTTAAAGTGCAGAAAAAAAAAATCATGATTGCCAAGGCTAGCCACATGAGGAGTCAGAATAGTTAGTCACTGATATCATGTGAGGGGGGCTGAGAGGGCCCCTTGCCTAAAAATATCTCTCTGACATCAACCCTATCTGCCTACTAACTTTAAATTTACAGTAAAGAATGTTAAAACTATTATCTGTTAATCCCATTCTCTTTTGCTTGAGTCAGTGATTTAAATACACCTGCTATATGTGTTAGCCTGACTTGGTTGGCCAGGGACACTGGTCACCACCTCCTCCTCATTCATCCAGGTCCTGTCCTCCTCTGCCCTTGGTACCATCTAAGCTGCCAACACGCCCTGGGCCACCACCATGCAGGTAGCTCTGTGTGGGCCTGTGGTTTCTACGGACTCTCAATAAAACACCAAGGTGCAACAGAAAAAAATATGTAAATACAGCCAGAGACCCTGGGAACATGGGCAGGACCCTTTACTTCTCTGAGCCTCCATTTCTCTGCTAGGAAATACATAGATTAAACAACACTTTTGCTCCTCGTTAGTATAGTGGTGAGTAAAAAAAAAAAAAAAAGAAAGAAATGAGAACTTTTCATTTTAAAATGAGGTCCTCGGACCATCAGCCGCATCTGGAGCTTATTGTAAGGGAAGAATGTCAGGTCTCACCTCAGTCCTACTGAATCTGAATCTGAATTTTTAAAAACTTACCAAGGTGATTTCTATGGATCTTGATGTTTGAGAAACTCCTGAATAGAGTATTTCTGGTTATCTACCTAATTAGATTCCTGATTCTATGACTCCAAGTGTTTAAAAGAAAGTGGTCTTTTTTAATGCTCTGGAAACAATTCTGGCAGCACTGGGAATGTCTGTTTTAACTTAAGCCCACTGAAGTCTCTTCCATTCAGCGAAGATTATATTAACCTAACTAACATGAAAGGATTTCTTTTTCTGCCTTAAAACAAAAGACATCCCCAATTAGCATACATCTGCCATCACTTCCCTCTCCTAAAGTTATTTCAAATTGCTCTCACGGCTCTTTCTTTATGCTGTCTTCTTTACGGTTCTATTCAATTTAGTTCAATTCAGTCCTATTCCGAGAACATTGACTGACTGACAGGGTAGTGTTAGCTACACTCACTCTTCAGTCCCTAGGAACCCATTCCCACGGGGCCTTGGGACTGTTGATATTCTGATCAGAGTTCCTTCCACTGCCTGGACACATCCTGCTGGCCCAGCACCCCAGCTCCACAGTTGCCTGTCATCAGAACCTGTCACTGCTCACACCATCACGGCCACTTCCCCTGGGTTGTGCTAACTCTTGTAGCCAATCTCAGAGAGCAGCAACTCTAATCAGCACCTTCCTTTTCTTCTTAATGAGCAGAATGATGTAGGCGAACAGTAAACATTACAAATCTGAGCCTAGGAAACAAAGATGCCCTCAAATTGGTTTTGTGGCATCTAAAAGGTCCCAGGTCTGAAGCAGTACTTTTTGAATTCCTGAATGCTTAAGGGCCAAAAGAGTAAGGGAGAATAGGGTAATTTATACCATTAAAAGAGTCAGGTAAGATTTTTTTTTCTTTTTTGAGACGGAGTCTCACTATGTCACCTTCAGTAGAGTTCTGTGGCATCACAGGTGACAGCAACCTTCAACTCTTGGGCTTAAGTGATTCTCTTGCTTCAGCCTCCCAAGTAGCTGGGACTACAGGTGCCCACCACAATGCCCAACTATTTTGGGGTTGCAGTTGTCATTTTTGTTTTAGCAGGCCTGGGCTGGGCTTGAACCTGCCAGCCTCAGTGTATGTGGCTGGCACCCTACTCACTGAGCTACAGGCACTGAGACAAGATTTTTTTTTGTAAATAGGGTTGGAAGATTATTAAGCTGGGAATGGTGTATAAGATACATTAGAGTGAGAAGGAACTGAAAATTGAAAGGCCATCATATTCTACAGGAGAATATGATGGAAAGAAATGAAAGCCTGGATGAGGGATGTGACCATGATAATGATCTTCCCCAAGGAGGAAGGACTAACAGTTGAGTTACTCATGTATTAGACACTTTCCCTAGTTCATCTTATTTGATGCAGATACAGTCCTATGGATTATCATGAGCCCCATTTTATGAATAAATTAGATTTAGGGAATTCAAATGACATCAAAAATTGCTCAGCTAAGTCTTGAGAGTGCTCACAGATTCACCTATATTGGGTGTCAGGTGAGCCTCTGCAGAGGTAACATGGAAGCCGAAATCTAAATGGTGAGAAGGAGCCCATCACGCAAATAAGGAGCCAGAGGAAAGGTTTCCTGGTAAAAGGAACAAGTACAAAGGCCCTACGCTGGAATAAGCCACAAGGCTGGGGCAAAGTGCACGAGGGTGCAAGGTCACATGAGAGGAGCAACCAGGAAACAGCTCCTGCAAGGCCTGTGGGCCAAGATGAGGACTTCAGGGTTTATCCCTGTGATGGGAATCCTATCAATAAGTGGGAGAGTAATAACCTATGTGTTAAAATCACTCTTTCTGCTGGGGAATATGGATCAGGTGGTGCAAGATAAGAGGAATGAGACTAATTATAAAGCTACTGCCCTAGACCAGATGAAAGATGATGGAGCCTGGACTTGGGAAGTGGTGGTGGAGAGATAAGTGGATAGAATTTGCCCATAGCTTTTCCAGATCTTTCATCAAGACCTCCCAATCTAACTGGCAATAGTTCCTTTTTGATTAGGACATAATTCCAAGCTGCTTTTAGTTCAATGGTTCTCTGAGCTTACGTCAGAATCAGCTGGATTTCAAAGGTCTGATTCTGTAGGCTTAGGCCAGGTCCCAGTATTTGCATTTCTAACCAGCTCATAGGTAATGCTGATGCTGTTAGTGTGGGGACTACACTTTCTTTTGAGACAGATTCTCAAGCTGTCACCTTGGGTAGAGTGCTGTGGTGTCATAGCTCACAGCAAGCTCTAATTCTTGGGCTCAAGTGATCCTCTTGCCTTAGTTTTTCTAATTTTAGTAGAGATGGGGGGTTCTCACTTTTTCTCAGACTGGTCTTGAACTCATGAGCTCAAGCTATCCACCAGCCTCGGCCTCCCAGAGTGCTAAGATCACAGGCATGAGCCACATCACCGGGCCTGGGGACCACACTTAGGGACCCATTCTTCTAGCCCTACCTTTGCTTATCAATTTACTCATTTTTCAGTGGTCCACACAGAACCATAACCTGGATCAGGTGAATTTACTGCCCCCTTGCTGGGTTCTAAATCCTTCTCTTTTTCTTTAAAGAAAGCCATGCAGTTGGGGTGACTCACACTTGTAATCCTAGCATTCTGGGAAGCTGATGTGGGTGGATTGCTTGAGCTTGGGAGCTGGAGAACAGCCTGAGCAAGAGCTAGATCTCTACTAAAAAAATAGAAAAATCATCTGGGCATTGTGGTGGGTGCCTGTAGTCCCAGATACTTGGGAGAGTGAGGGAAGAGTATCATTTGAGCCCAAGAGTTTATAGTATCAGTGAGCTATGATGCCACTGTACTTTAGCTTAAGCAATAGAGCTAGATCTTGCCTTAAAAATAAAATGAAGTCTGCGTGCCGTGACATATGCCTGTAATCCTAGCACTCTGGGAGGCCAAGATAGGAGAATCCATTGAGCTCAGGAGTTCGAGATCAGACTGAGGAAGAGTGAGATACCATCTCTACTAAAAATAGAAAAATGGACCAGTGTTATGGAAGGTGGCTATAGTCCCAGCTACTTGGGAGGCTAAGGCAAGAGAATCACTTGAGCTCAGGAGTTTGAGATTGCTGTGACTCTACTCGGGGCAACAGAGTGAGACTCTGTCTCAAAAAAAAAAAAAAAAAAAAAGTGGGCTTGGCACCTGTGGCTCAAGCAGCTAAGGCGCCAGCCACATACATCTGAGCTGGCAGGTTCAAATCCAGCCTGGGCCCACCAAACAACAATGATGGATGCAACCAAAAAATAGCCAGGCATTGTGGCAGACACCTGTAGTCCCAGCTACTTGGGAGCCTGAGGCAAGAGAATCGCTTGAGCCCAGGAGTTGGAGGTTGCTATCAGCTGTGATGCCATGGCACTCTACTCAGGGTGACAGCTTGAGGCTCTGTCTCAAAAAAAAAAAAAGAAAAGAAAAGAAAAAAAGAAACAGTCATACCTCAAACTCACATATCTGGTTCATTCACCAACTTACATTCTAAATTAAAATTACATAAGTATTAATACAACCAGTAAAATCTCATTTCATGTAGCTCTTTGTAGTATTTAAGTCTAAATTATGTTATTTTGACTGCTGTTTCCTCTAAACAGAAGAACTTTAAAACTCATGTTATGAGGAGAGTGTGTTGGCCATATACTTGACAAAAGTTCATTTTTTAAAAAAATGGATGTATTGCCGTTCCAGGTAGAAAGCAAGGATTTAGAGGTGAATATAGGGCATAGAAATTATAGGGGCAAATGGCATCTAGATAACACGCTCTGTCTCAGGCATAGATTTTTGTCAACTTTCTCACAGTGAGTAGTTTCTATAATCTGTGTGCTTCGATTTAATAGATGTTTCATTTTAAATCGCATGAGCCATATTCCAGGGCAGATTTTTAACCCTAAAACCTTCCCTTTCACACTTGTAGGCCCTGACACACAAAGCCATTAGACCAAGGTGCTCCTGTTTTTCCCTCTACTCAGAGGGGGCACCGATGTGGCCCAGAAGATCTAGAAAGATTCTACTGTGAACACTCTTCTGTGCTGCAACTCTAGCCATGGACTTGCATTCTCCCCAAATCATGGGGGTGGACCACATGGGTCTCTGCGGGTCTCTGATGGACACAGTGCGATGTAGCAAAGAGCACAGAGTGGGATGCCAGACAAACCGAGGCCTTTTTGTGCCTCTGTATACTTATCTGTAAACTGAAAATGGTAATACCCACCTCACATGGTTGCTGTGAGAATTAAACGAAATGTTGTATAAAAACACATGAAAGACACTAAAATTTTAATTCTCTTCCTCCCTGACACTCAAAACTCAAAAAAATCTCTTAACCTAAGAACATCAGTCAAACCCCTCTGTGGATTAGGACCCAGTGGCTGTGTACTGGAACAGAGAGGATTAAGAGAACAGGGGATCTCTATCAGGAGGCAGCCAACGCTGTATCTAATTTGCTCAGTTTGTGGCAACACCAATGGCTTCCATTTAAGGCGACCCATTAACTGTCCTTATTTTCCTGGGACAGAGGGAGAGTCTTGGGACCTGAGACTTTCCATGCTAAACTAGGAGAGGCCCAGGAAAACTAGGACAATTGGTCCCCTCACTTCACTAGCCATAATTAAACTACCTAGAATTCGGAAATTACCCTTATCTGAGTAGGAGAAATTTCTCTCAGATTCACAGCAAAGGGTTCAGATGTGATTCTTAATGCCCTTAGGCTATGTTTGTTTCCTTCCTTCCACTGCCTGACATCTCCAGAGTGGTCTCCACGTGCCATGCCCTTCTACTCCACTCACGTCCTCTCTCAAAGTCAGTTAATCTGGTATAACGCCAGTGCCTGGCACAAGGGCTTTAAATAGCAGCATTAAAAAAAGCATCTTTGTTGTCCACTGGCATTGTTTTCTCTTAAAGGGATATTTTCAAATAACTTCAAAGAGGTGGAGAGCAATAAGGCTGTGTCACAAATGCATCCAGCTTCAATAACACTGTTCCCAGGAACCATAATCCTTAATGCTGAAGGGTTAGAAAGGATTGGGTTGAGAGTTCAGCACCAAGGTACCTCCAGTGGACACATCCCTGCTGCTGGACAGATGGGGCACAGAGAACTAGCCACCCTTCTTTTCTCTTCCCAGGAACTGAGCTCAACTTCATGACAGCGTGGGCTGGCAACTATGAAGTCAACCATTCCTGGTGCTTGTAGCTCTGTTCACGTAGGCTTGTCCCATTCGTGATTGGCCTCTTCTTTCTCACCTGTAGACTAACATGGGACTCAGAATCATCCAGACTCCATCCTTACTGATGAATTTATCTTCTGAATACAAAGTAGATGGTCACGTTCTGCTGGGCAGGACAGAGGTCCTGCCAACATTGGAGTTTGTGCTTAATAGATCCCCCCCCCCCCATCAGTGCAAGCAACACATTTTGAATGCCCAAGGGTCCCACCGCACAGCTGAAGTGCCATATCTGCTCTGGTAAGAGCTCTTTGGGAACCTCTCACAAGTAGTGGCATTGTCATCATTGTTCTTAACTTGGTGGTAGCATTCGAGGCTACTGTCGCCCTTTCCTTTACATCTGTGAAAACGTAGTCCTGACTCTTAGTTCTCTGGGCTCTCCTTCTCTGGCTCTGGTTCTTCTCAATGCCCCCCAAAGTTGTCACCCTTGGCTGTGTACTTCATGGCTCAAATTTTTATTCTGTGCTCTCATTTCCCCAGTTATGGCTTTTTCTCTCATTTTATTTTATTTTTTTATTTTATTTTATTATTTTATTTTATTTTATTTTTTGAGACAGTCTCACTATATCACCCCCGGTAGAGTGCTGCAGTGTCACAGCTCACAGCAACCTCAAACTCTTGGGCCCAAGAGATTCTCTTGCCTCAGCCTCCCAAGTAGCAGGGACTATAGGTGCCCGCCACAACACCCAGCTATTTTTTGGTTGCAGTTGTCATTGTTGTTTAGTAGGCCTGGGCCAGGCTCAAACCCACCAGCATCGTAGCTCAGTGAGTAGGGTGCCGGCCACATACTCTTCTCTCGTTTTAAAGTGGTTACTTCTTAGTCTATATCTCTACATTCCAGTTCCTCATCTTCCCATCCACCTGATCTGCCTTCACCTAAAACAACTTGTATTAAATTTGTTGGACCCATCTTACCTCCCAAAATAGTTCCCTCTTTAGACTTCTATTTTTCTCAAAATTATAGCCAATATTTTCTCTTTCTGGTTCAAAATCTTGCCATCAACTTGGACTTTCTTTTTTTCCATCTACAGACAGAAACCAAGCGATTCACCTTTTGTAATGTCTCCCGTCTCATCTTGCCTATTTTTACTGTCACCCTCATGCCTCCGGCCTCCATCTCATTCTCTACATAGCAGTTTGTAACTCTATGTTCTGACTCCTCTTTTTTCATCTGTCCCCCCCCAGATAGCACCCTAATTACGATGTTTACAATGTTAAATGGATCCCTATTGTGTATCTAGTAATTCCAGATGCTTTAGCCTAATATTTATGAATTTCCCAGTTAATCCACAATGGAATTTATTTCCAGAAGTGGTCTGGAATATGTCAGGAGTCTACATGAACGTTAAATTACATGTTAAAAGATCAGTATGTGGAGTCTGGCATCCAAAAGACGTGCTCCTTGCTTTACCCCATTCTGTTGCATCTCAGTCTATCTTAGTCTGTTTGGGTTGCTACATCATAAACAGAAATTTATGCTCACAGTTCTGGAGACTGGGAAATCCTAGGTCAAGACATGGGCAGATTCCAAGTCTAATGAAGGCCTGCCTCCTGGTTCACAGACACCCATCTTCTCATGGGATCCTTGTGTGGTAGAAGGGATCTGGGCTCTTAGAGTTCTTCTATAAGGACCCTAATTCTATTAATGAGGGCTCTAGCCTCATGATCTAATTACTTCCCAAAGGCCCCATCTCCAAATACCTTCACATTGGAGATTAGATTTCAACATACAAATTTTAGGGGGTAAAGAAATGTTCAGAACACAGCAGAGTCCAACCCTTCAGCCCTCCCACTCTGCTCATCTCCTTCTCTGGCTTTAACAGCTTGGTTTAACTTCTAGGCCCTGAGTCTGTTTGATGTTCTGGTTTGCAACTTATCTACCTCCTGATTCAGGCTATTAGGAGTATAAAGCATTCTGACATGATCTCTCTTTCACCCTTAACGGCTCCAACGGGATCTAGAACAAGGGTTCTTATTTCTTAATGTGTATAAGATTCAGAATGTTAACATAAATTCTAGGAACACAGCCCTGGCTCTAGTCAGGGTTATTGGGCAGCATTGATACCAGTGGAGCTTTCTATGTGGATGACAATTTTCTATTCTCTGTTGTCCAGTAGAGCAGCTGATAACCACATGTGGTTACTGAGCACTTGAAATGCAACTAGTGTGACTGAGGAACTGAATTATTTTATTTCATTTTGATTAACTTACATTTAAATAGCCACACATGACTGGTGACTATTATATTGAACAGTGCAGATTCAGGGGTCCTCAAACTGCAGCCCACGGGTCACATGAGGCGGTGTGATTGTATTTGTTCCCATTTTGTTTTTTTACTTCAAAATAAGATATGTGCAGTGTGCACAGGAATTTGTTCATAGTTTTTTTTTTAAACTATAGTCCGGCCCTCCAACGGTCTGAGGGACAGTAAACTGGCCCCCTGTTTAAAAAGTTTGAGGACGCCTTTTAGGTTCAACAAGCATCACAGCTGATTCTAACAAGCAGTTCAGGTGACCCTTATGCTAACTTACTGGCACATGGTAGGTAATCAGCAAATGTTTGTTGGATGGATGGATGGACAAATAAATGAATGAAACAGACTATACTTTCCTTGAGATTTAGGGCTATCTCTCTTTAAAAAGAAAAGCTGGGAGATTGTTCCACATTAAAGGAAGCTGAAAGATTTAACAGCAAATGTAATAAATTGACCTTAAAAAAGAGCCTTGTTCAAAATAAAAAAAAAAAAACTAAACTAAAAACAATTTTTTAAAAACCTACAATAGACATTTTTAGGAAAACTAAAGAAAAGTGAATATAGACATGTTACACGATATTAGAAAAAGTATTTAGAAAAGTATTAGAAAAGTATTTCTTAGATGTGATAATGCTGTTGTAATTACAAGGGAAAGTGTCCTTATTCTGAGAAAATATATGTTGAAGTACTTACGGATGAAGTATCACGATTTCAGAAACTTATTTTCGAGTGATTCGGCCAAAAAATGCATGTGTGCTTATGCTTGTGTGTGTGTGTGGAGGGGGGGGTCGTGAGAGAGAGGAGAGAGATATAGCACAGAAATGGTAAAATGTTAAAAATTGTTGAATCTAAAATAGAGTATTTTGGGTGATCATTGTATGTACTACTTCATACTTTTGTGTTTTGTGTTTGAAATATTTCCCCAAAAAAGGTTGGGGAAAACTCACCCATGATAAATTGGCAAACCTTAAAATAAAATAAAATATTAAAATTCTGCACCTCTGACTTTTGGATGCTAGCCACCCCACCCCATTCCAGACTAACACAATGCCGAAATTATTACAAATTCTCCAGATCTTAGCTAGTCAGTTTTCATGTTTTTTCCCTGATGAAAATACAGTGTTGTTGTCTTTTTAAATTAAATTAGTTGCCAATCTTTAAAATTCTCAGGATTTTTATTTTGACAAATCGTAAAATACTTTATATTATAATTAAATATAAAATACTTCTTTTATAATAACATACAAGGGTAGATCACTTCCTGAGACGAGCACTGATTTAAGGGTTTTCTGTATATTTAACTCACTCCTCACAATAGCTGTGTGGGACAGATGTAATCATTACCCTCCCTTTACAGATGGGGAACCGGAGGACCAAAGAGGTTAAGCAACTTTCCCAAAGTCTTGATAATTATTGACACTTGATAATTAGTGTCACTGTTGAAACCTATGCAGTCTGTCTCCTAACTAGGACACTCTATACCACCACTCACAAAAGTCCGCCCACTTTCTCTGAAAAAGTCAGGTCTGGCAACACATTCCACATAAGACCAATTGACCAGAGATGAGTAATTTCATTCCCCTAAAAGTCAGGCATCTTCTCTTCCGTTTGCCACACTCTCTGCTCAGTTGGCTTCTGGGGCCTTTGGGGTTTTGTCACCTACTCCAGCCACAGCACAGCTAATTCACAAAGGGAAATGGCACAAGATGGATGGATATTTTACAGACACTTACATACTGCCTCAGACCAAGCTGGGCATCAGGCTGACATATAAGTAGACAGGAAGCTTCAGTGGGAGAGAAGGTTAACTAGGAGGTAATTTGTTCTAGAATGGGGGTGGCAGAAGGTGTTTAGAATGCAAGATAATTGTCTGTAGACAACAGAAAGAAGTTACAGGAAGTAGAAATTACACATCCCATGTTTGGTAATGTGCCCCATAGGAGGACAGTGTGGGCCAGTGGAAGGAGCGTGGGCCAGCAGGGGCCAGGCTGCAAAGCTAATTCTATCAATGTGTGACTTTGGACAAGTTACTTAAATTTTTCAAGCCTGTTTTCTTGGCTGTAAAACGGGGCCAAGGATACCTCCAGGTGGAAGAAATTAAATGTGAGAGAATTTCCAGTTTCCTTGGCCCCTGCACATATAGATAACCACAATGCTTTTCATTCCTAATCATATTTTCATGTTTTTCCTTAGAGTTAAGAAGCAAGAAGTTGGGAAGCTATGGTAAGTACCAGGTGTTTATGCAGCTTTGTCTTTCAGAGGTCCGGGTCTTGTTTTATTTAGTTTATTGCTGAAGCAGCTGGCAGACTTGTTCTTATGGCTTGATGTTAGTTGTCAGATTTTGTCAAACCAGAGATGCTGGACAGAACTTGAAAGGAATTGACACAGTAAGGGGAAAGCCCAGAGCTGAGAAAGATCTTTGTGCAAGAATTTTTAGTGAACATTTTAAAATAAAATAGCAAAAAATCCAGCAGTAATCTAAGTGGCTAACAATTTCTTCATTCAGCCACCATTATTAAGTACCTACAAAGGTCTAGGTTTGGTGCCAGATGCTGAAGATGCAAATGTGAGCAAAACCAGGCAGGACCACCAGTCTCCCCCAAACGCCCTCTGGTGGTAGTTGTGTAAATAACAGCACACCTGTATTCTGGAATGTTACATTGCCATGTAAAGAAAATTTGCAAAGAATAATTAATGAAACAGTCTAGTAGTTTCATGTCCTAATACAAAGTTAAAAATCAGGACACAAATTGTATTCATAGTATTAACTATGTCCTTTAAGTCACCCATAATCCACAACTCAAAAGTAACAATTGTCAACAGGGTAGTCCATTACATTCCACTCTTGTTTTTCTATTCAAAATATATCTACTACACACATAGAATCAACTATTAGAAAAATTTAAAAAGAGGTTTGATAATTGTCATTCCTGGATTGTGGGATTATGATTTATTTTTGCTTTCTTCTCTGTGATTTTCTATATAGCAAAAGGTTTCTACAAAAAGTATGCTGCTCTTCCAGCACTCACTTGTTTTCTCTTTCCCCTTGTCCTTGGTGTGTGCAGGGCAGAGCATGCAGGCCCCCACCCGAGCAGCACAGGCATTGTGAGGGCTGCTTCAACCGCCACTGCCATGCTCCCGTGGAGCCTAAGGTCTCCTGCCTGGTGATAAGCTGCCACCTGCTCTGTGGTGCTACCTTCCACATGTGCAAAGAGGCAGAGCACGAGCTCCTCTGCCCGTTAGAAGAGGTTCCTTGCCTCAACTCCCAATATGGCTGCCCCCTTTCCATGTCCCGCCACAAGCTGGCCAAGCACCTGCAGGTGTGTCCGGCCAGCGTGGTCTGCTGCTCCATGGAGTGGAATCGCTGGCCAAATGTGGACTCTGAAACTGCCCTTCATGAGAACATCATGAAAGAGCCCCCCAGTGAGGAGTGTTTGGACACAGCCCTGGCCCTGCAGGACCAGAAGGTCCTGTTCAGATCTTTGAAAATGGTAGAACTTTTCCCAGAAACTAGAGAGGCTGCTGAGGAGGAGCCAGCCGTGAATGGGGAAGCCAGCTTGGAGGACATGGGAGGAGCGGTGGGAGGAGTGGGTGACGATTTGGTACCTCACAGCTGCCTTCCAGCAACTAATGGGAACACAGCAGAGCTGACTCAAGAAGAGCGAGAGGCATTAGCCAAAACCAAAGAAGGGATGGACCTGCACAAGTTTGGCAAGTGGGAAAATATATTCAGCAAAGAGCATGCAGCGTCTGCTTTAGCAAATTCATCAGATAGCTGTGAGAGCAAGAGCAAGACTGGCTCCGGGAAAGAACAGATTTCTAGTGGCAACGTGACAAAGGCAGAGGGCACTGCTGAAGGGAAGGAACCACGGGAAAAGCAGAAGCAGCAGGACCTTCACACAGTTGTGGAAACGACAGGGCTTGCTCCTTGGCAGGATGGTGTTCTAGAAAGATTAAAAACAGCTGTGGATGCAAAGGACTATAATATGTATCTAGTGCACAATGGGCGGATGCTTATTCACTTTGGTCAGATAGCGGCCTGTACACCTAAGGAGAGAGACTTTGTATATGGCAACCTTGAGGCTCAGGAAGTCAAGACTGTTCACACTTTCAGAGTTCCTGTGAGCTACTGTGGAAAGCGAGCTCGAATTGGAGATGCCATGTTGAGCTGCAGGCCAAGTGAGCACAAGGCAGTGGATACTTCAGATCTGGGCATTACTGTGGAGGACCTGCCAAAATCAGATCTCATCAAGACTACCCTCCAATGTGCCTTGGAAAGAGAACTCAAAGGTCACGTCATCTCTGAATCCAGGAGCATTGATGGGCTGTTCATGGATTTTGCCACCCAGACATACAACTTTGAGCCAGAACAGTTTTCCGCTGGAACGGTGCTGGCTGACCTAACCACCGCCAGTCCCAGGGGACTCCATGTGGAGCTCCACAGCGAGTGTGTGACCAGGAGACACAACAAGAGCAGCTCTGCTTTCACTTTCACTTGCAACAAATTCTTCAGGAGGGATGAATTCCCCCTGCACTTCAAGAACGTTCACACAGACATTCAGTCATGTATCAATGGCTGGTTCCAGCACCGATGCCCCCTTGCCTACTTGGGATGTACATTTGTCCAAAACCATTTCCGCCCCCCAGGGCAAAAGGCGAAAGTGATCTATAGTCAGGAGCTCAAGACCTTTGCCATCAAGCCAGAGGTTGCTCCAGAGCTGAGTGAGGGAAAGAAAAACAATCATCTCTCAGGTCACAGAGGAAAAAGCCAAAATGGTCTAACCAGCCTGCCCCTGGAGATTTTGCAGTACATTGCTGGGTTCTTAGACAGCATCAGCCTGTCCCAGCTCTCCCAGGTGTCCGTGCTGATGAGAAATATCTGTGCCACTTTGTTACAAGAGAGAGGGATGGTCCTCCTGCAATGGAAGAAGAGGTATTCCCGTGGAAGAACCTCCTGGAGAGTCCACAGAGAGGCAAGTAAACACTCTTTTATTTTTTCATTCATTTCTCAAATATTTATTTATTTATTTATTTATTTATTTTTTTGCACAAAGTTGAAATGTTTTATTATTTCAGAATCATTCTACACTGTACAAAACCAGAACAATTCAACAGCATGGGGGGCCCAGCACACAAATGATCTAATATTTATTGTGAGTTTTTTTATGTGCCAAGCACTGTTACGAGGCATTGGGGTAACTGCTGGGAATAACACTGACTCATGGAGGTCAGTCTCGTAGGGAAGACGGACCTAGAAACATACAAATACCAACACAGATGGCACTGCCTGTTTTCTTCTAATGTGTCCTAAATATATTGTTTTTCCTCACATGAGCTATCCTCCATCCTTCTCTACCCTGGTCTGTCCCCTGGAAGCTGGTCTCTATAGATTGCCTCAACTTGCTCCCTCGTCCCCCAGCTGCTAATCTAGGGTGTTGTATCAGCAGGAGATGGGAGTGCAGGGAAGAATGAGGGTGAAGTGTCTTTCCTCCTGGCTTCCTCCCTGTACACTTCTTCCCCTTCATGACGCTTTGAACTGCCTCTGTCCTTCCACTAAAGATGGCCCTCTTGGGTGGACTCTCTCCACATGGTTACTTGGGGTTCTAATGACCTCTTTCTCCTTCCCTTCCAGGCCTCAGGCAGTAACTCCCTAACCCTGGGGACTGCCCTGAATCTTTTGGCTTTCCTACATCTGCCCACATTTTTGTAAAGCATTCCTTTTAAAAATCCTCTTCAGATCACTCAGTTTGAGAGTGCCATTTATTTCCTGTTGGACTGTGATTGATATAGTAAACTGATGAATTCTCCTCAGTCTCATGTCAACTAATTTTCTTTTTTTTTAAGAGATAGAGTCTTACTCTGTTGCTCTCGGTATAGTGCCGTGGTGTCACAGCTCACAGCAACCTCCAGCTCTTGGGCTTAGGCGATTCTCTTGCGTCAGCATCCCAAGTAGCTGGGACTACAGGCTCCTACCACAACACCCGGCTATTTTTTGTTGTTGCAGTTTGGCCAGAGCCAGGTTCAAACCTGCCACCCTGGGTTTATGGGGCCGGTGCCCTACTCACTGAGCCACAGGTGCTGCCCATCAACTAATTTTTTTAAAACAGTTTTGCCTTTGATAAAGGCATTTGTAATTCTAAATGAATTTGGCCCCACTGATTGCCCCTGGTCCAAATATTAATTTAATTTTTCAAAAACTTCTACTGTATGAAAATTCAAAAAATCTTTCCCTTAGGAAAAACCTTACTCATTTTTCCCCGTGGGCCATGTCTATTCAACTGTGTTTTCACTTCTACTGGGTTGTATCATATGGAAGTGGGACTCCTAATTCATCACATCCAAGGTGCCCATCCCATCTTTTCTCAGAGTAAATATATTGATAATATGAAAAATGAATTTATGGTGCCCACTTAGTCCAATAATTCCATAATCTCACTATTAAGGTTCTTCCTAATATACGGGTATTTGCACACTAGCATTGGAGAGTTAGAATTGTTGATCAATCTGTTTTTATTGTTTATGCCTAAAACGTCTTACATATTTTGCCAATTATTTATTCACTAAGACATCTTCAAAACATGATTATAAGGCTGTCCCTCACATATCCATGCTTGCATCCATGTGTTAAAGAAACACTGATAGCCTATGTTAGGGGCAAATGTTAACGAGACTAAGATATTGCCTTCAGGATTAGAAGTGCCCTCCTCTATAAAAACCAGGTGCAAAAACAAAATCAGATGCAAATAATTTAATTTACCTACTAGATGTCCCATTATTTGGCTCAAGTTTGTCCCCAGTTCAATGATTGCTGATCACTCTTGGATATCATGTGGGATTTACTTCTTTTCAGAAAGACAGAGAATTTAGTTTGGACTAAAGGATACTTATATTGAAATGGTTTTTTAAAGTAAAAAGGCAAGTAGTTCAAAGTTCCCAGGATCTTCTTTGCAGAAATTTACTTCTTTGCAGAAAGACAGAGAATTTAGTTTGGACTAAAGGATATTTATATTGAAATGGTTTTTTAAAGTAAAAAGGCAAGTAGTTCGAAGATTCCAGGAAACACTTCTCTTATATAGGAATAATAATAAGAAACTGAGGGTGAAGTAGTCATGTTGAAAGGGTATCAGGTTGTATGTTTACTCTCATTACCATATTTTAAAACTAGCAACTTTGCCACCATATTTCAGGTGGAAAAACCATAGGGTATCTTACTGAATACCAGATTCAGAATTTTCCCAAGGGGTTCCTATTTTAGTGAAACCCTTGTTAGTTAGAATACTTTAATTCCAAGCAATAGAAAACCAACCTAAAGTGCCATAGAGGATAATGGAATGTATTTAGCCTATATAACTGAAAAGACCAAAGGTAATAGCTTCAGGTAATGCTTGATCTAGCATCTTGAAAAAAAAAAATGCTCCAGAGCCAGGTATGGTGGCTCATGTCTGTAATCCCAGCACTCTGGGAGGCCGAGGCAGGTGGATTGCTTGAGCTCATGAGTTCAAAACCAGTCTGAACAAGAGCAAGACCCCATCTCTAAAATATAGCCAGGCATTTTGGCAGGTGCCTGTACTCCTAGCTACTCAGGAGATTGAGGCAAGAGGATCACTTAAGCCCAAGAGTTTGAGGTTACTGTGAGCTATGACACCATGGTACTCTACCCAGGACAACAAAGTGAGACTCTGTCTCAAAAAAAAAAAAAAAAAAAAAAAGCCCCAAATGATCTCTTTTCTTTCTATTTTTATCCTTCCTCAATAATGACTCAACAGCTCAATTATTCAAGACAGTTCTCCCTTGGTGGCACCTAGCTGACAGCTCCTAGAACTGTAGCTTCCCAAGAACAGTAGGAAATCTAGTAGAATTTCTATAAGTTGACGTCCCAAGGGACTGTAACAAACTGGTCAACACTTGGAGATGGTCAACATAAGGAACTAGGCCTATTGTACTAATGTGTACATGTGGTGCATCTCTGGTCTATGAAAATTACCTCATTTTAAGGAGGTGGTCAATGTAGGGTGGTGGTGAATTTTGGAGGTTCTGTGGTAGATAGTCTTTTTGTTTTTGTTTGAGACAGACTCTCACTCTGTTGTCTAGGCTAGAGTGCTTGTGGCATCAGCCTAGCTCATGGCAACCTCAACCTCTTGGGTTCAGGCAATCCTTCTGCCTCAGCTTCCCAAGTAGTTGGGCTGATAGGCAGCTGCCACAATGCCCAGCTAACTTTCTTTTGGGGGGGCAGTTTTTGGCCAGGGCTGGGTTTGAACTCACCACTTCCGGTATATGGGGCCTGCATCCTGTTCTTTTGAGCCACAGGTGCCGCCCCCCAGCTATTTTTTCTATTTTTAATAGAGACAAGGCCTCACTCTTGCTTAGGCTGGTCTCAAACTCCTGAGCTTAAGGGATCCACCTACTTCAGCCTCCCAGAATGCTGGGCTTACAAGTGTAAGTTTCTGTGCCCAGCCAATGATCTGGTTTTTGGTATCTCAGACACAAGTTCTGGAGTAGAGTCTCATTGGTTCTAATTGTCCTGCTTTGAACTGTATGTCTATTCTAAAATTAATCACTGTTGCTAGTGGGTATAGGAGGAGGGCATGTGTCAATATGCTGACTGCTCACAACTACACGGCCAGCTGAGGGGATTATTAATTGGAAGAGCAAACTAGGAATTGGATGCCGGGGAAGGAACTAACAATGTCTGCAGGAGCTACTGAACATTCCAGAGGCTAAGAATAGGAAGAACAGAAAGGCATCCCCTGATACTGTTCAAATAAAGTATTGCCCCATTGTTCACCTTTGAACCTCCATCTTTCCCAACAGATCTGGCAGTTCAGCAGTCTCTTCTCCAAAATCAAGAGCTGGGAGTTTAATGAAGTCACCTCCATGTCCGAGCACCTGAAAGCCTGTCCTTTCAACATTGTAGAGCACAAAACTGACCCGATTCTTTTGACCAGCATGTGTCAGCCCCATGAACAGGCCCCAGAGAGCTTGGTCTCCACCTTTAGAGCCAGAGCACGAGGAAGATATGCCTTCTAAAGATTCAGATGCCAGCATTCTTGGGTTTCTCCTTGGAGTTGCTGAAAGTAGGACAGAGTATGGTTTTGAAGATTCCCTTCAGTAAACTGTATGTTTGCTTATCAGGGTGTTGGGACACGTAATGTTCAAATATAAAACCTCCAGCTTCACATAAGACCTTCAAGACCTCTGTAGCCACAAAGACCTAAGAATTTCCTATGCCCTGGATTGTGCCCTAGGGCCATACTGATGACTTAATTCCTTTCCTTTGTTTTTTTCTTTTCTGAGGAGAAAATAAGTAACTTGAGGCCATTTGGAAGATGAATCCAACTGCTTAAAAGATGAGAAATGAGCATGGGCCTGGTTTACAAAGCCCTTCCAAGTATATGGAGCAGGCAACGTAGGGAGGGAACTGAGGTGCACAGAGTTACTTCCTAGGGCTCCCAGGGTGATGCACACAGCTGGAAGGTGTTGAAGCTGGATCTGTCTTGACAGTCAAGTCCAGGGCTTCTTTTAGTTTCCCTCCTGCCTTTAAGCCCAGATAATCCTAACAGCCCAACTGACAAGAAGCCCCTGTCAAGCTCAGCCACCCTGGAGGACACCATGGTCCAACAGATGAGGGGCCAACGTGAGGTCATAGAGTCTGTCATATAGAATCTTGTCAACACATAGAAGAAAAGCCTTGAAAAATAGTCCAAAAATGACACTATATTTATGAAAAAAAGTAGGACCAAAAATCACAAGCCTACTTTTTAACATCTTAACAATGGCTTAAGGGCGGGCACGGTGGCTCATGCCTAGCACTTTGGGAGGCCAAGGCAGGAGGATCACTTGAGGCCAGGAGTTCAAGACCAGCCTGAGCATGAGTAAGTCCTTGTCTCTACAAAAATTAGAAAAATTAGCCGAGTGTGGTGGCACATGCCAGTAGTCTCAGCTACTCAGCAGGCTGAAGATAGGAGGATTGCGTGAGCCCAGGAGTTTGAGGTTGTAGAGAGCTATGAAGCTGCTGCTGCAGTCTAGCCCAAATGACTGAGAAAAACTCTGTCTCAAAAAATAAAAAATAAAAATGACTTAAGAGTCAAAGTTTTTTTCTTTTGAAAATTATATTCTAAGTCTGGGTGAGGGAGAGTATGGGCATTGGCCGGTACGTGAAATGCCCTCAGTGCACCAACCTCATTGTCATGCCAGAATGCACAGGGTAGCCAAAGGAGACCACACATTTGGTAAAGTCCAGCTGAGGTCCACTGCAGCTCCTTTGGTACCAGTCACCAGGTCCTAGAGACCACTTGGGTACCCCACTGGGGTCTTGGGGAAGAAAACATGTGAACATTATAGTTCCCTAAAATTGTTCTTACCTATTCATGGTTATGTCGGTAGCCTGACAAAAATAGATGACATTGCTGTTTTTGGTAACAAACAGTGACTATTCACAAGAACAAAAGTAGAAGAAAAAGTACACAATAGGAAATGACGTTCTCCAAAGCAGAGCTTCTCAAGCTCAGAACTATTATTATTTTAAACTGAATACTCCTTAGTCATAGAGGACTCTTCTGTGTATTATACGCTATTTAGCAGCAACCTTGGCTTCTATCTGTTAAATGGCAGTAGCACCTCCCCCCCCCCCATGGTGTTAATAACCAAAAGTGTCTCCAGATATCCTTGAATATCTTCTGGAAGCAAATGATTCCTGGTTAAGAACCATTGTCCTAAAGGATGTAATGTTAGAGACAGAGAGTTGAGACAGGTTTATTTACTTTTTGAGACAGAGTCTCACTTTGTCACCCTTGGTAGAGTGCCTTGGGGTCACAGCTCACAGAAACCTCCAACTCTTGGGCTTAAGCAATTCTCTTGCCTCAGCCTCTCGAGTAGCTGGGACTACAGGCACCCGCCACAATGCCCAACTCGTTGTTGTTGTTGCAGTTGTCATTGTTGTTTTAGGTGGCCGGGGCTGTGTTTGACACTGCCACCCTGGGTATATGGGGCTGGCACCCTACCCACTGAGCCACAGGCGCTGCCCATGACATAAGGTTTTATTCTGTGAAGATGAGTAACCAGCAACAGCAAAGCAATGACGTGAGAAAGAAGTGAGAAGAAGGAGGCCACCATCTAAGTTTCATGTGTTTTGAATCTAGTCCTTCCCACAAAGAGGAAGACAGCTCCTAAGGTTCACTGAGTTTTTTATTCTACTAGAAAAAGAGAAAGGGGGTAACTATAGACTGATAGCGGTAAGAATCCGGGGCTAGAGTTGGACAGAGGAGAAGCAAGGTAGTATGTGGAGAAAGGAAGAGAACAGAGGCCTTTCCCCTCCCAACCTGGCAGGGCCACAGGGCTCTGGCAGTGGCACACATCCAACTGCACTTTCCCCTCCCAGAGCAGTACTGAAGCTTGGGATTCAGGAAGAAGCCTATTTTAGAGTGAGAAGGCAGATGGAACCACCCGGAAGTCTTTTGGAGAAACTAAGGATTTGATTATGTGAGATGAAGCTGTGGGGAGCAGCATAAGCAGAGTGTCACCTGACAGGTAAGACAGCCAGACAGGGTTTCAGATCAAGAAGCAGCTGAGTGGGCTTGGCACCCGTAGCTCAGTGGTTAGGGCACCAGCCACAT
This sequence comes from Loris lydekkerianus, assembly GCA_963574355.1. Lineage (NCBI taxonomy): Eukaryota > Metazoa > Chordata > Mammalia > Primates > Lorisidae > Loris > Loris lydekkerianus. The sequence goes on from CAUYPK010118459.1 coordinate 24,043, forward strand.
GCATTGGGGCTTGTGGGTTCAAACCTGGCCCAGTCCTGCTAAACAACAATGACAACAACAACAACAGCAACAACAACCACAAAAATAGCCAGGCATTGTGGCAGGTGCCTATAGTCCCAGCTACTTGGGAGGCTGTGGCAAGAGACTCACTTAAGCCCAAGAGTTTGAGGTTGCTATGAGCTGTGATGCAACAGCACTCTACTGAGGGCAACATAGTGAGACTCTGTCTCAAAAAAAGAAGAAGCTGGCAGGGAATGGGGCTGCCTATGGGCAGAGCCCTTGGTAGGTATCACCACCCAGAAAGGCAGTACAGAGTAGGGAACAGCTGAGTGTGGACAGAACCTAGTTGCCCGAGCAACACAGGGCTCTAGAAAAGGACTTTCTGTCTTACAATAAAGGGCAAAGTGAAAAGCAAGGTGGAACTTGGAGATGTATCAGGAAAATCATCATAAAAGTCTAGTTTATGTGTGATGACAAATTAAATTGAAATGAAGAATGAGATTGAGTGTATCTGTGATGACTTCTGCATACAGGAAATCCCAACATCCCTATAAGAGGAAATAAAAGCTGCTTTGCACTCTGAATGGCTAAATGTCTGAACCTTGTGAGTGAGGTCTAGAGACAGACTTGTGATTCACGGGCATAGAAGTCATCACTGAAACCAAGGAATGTGTATCATGAAGAAAAGCCAAGAGGGCCGGGCACAGTGGCTCATTCCTATAATCCTAGCACTCTGGGAGGCCAATACGGGTGGATCACTTGAGCTCACAGGTTTGAGACGGGCCTGAGCCAGAATGAGAACCCGCCTCTAAAAATGGTGTTGTGGCAGGTGCCTATAATCCCAGCTACCAGGGAGGCTGAGGCAAGAGAATTGCTTGAGCCCAGAAGTCTGAGGTTGCTGTGAGCTACGATGTCACAGCACTCTACTGGGGTGACAAAATGAGACTCTGTCTAAAAAAAAAAAAAAGAAAAAAGAAAGAAAGAAAGAAAGAAAAAGAAAAGTCAAGAAACAAGCAGAGAGATGCACTATTCTAGACACATCTAGAGATGGGCAGCTCAACTCTATGAGGTCCTGAAACAACTATGAGTCCCAGCCATGAATCCTAGATATGCCATGATCCCAGCTTCCCTACTTAGGTAACAGCACCCACTTCTGTGTCCTGCCAACCAAAGATCTCCTACTACATTAAATCCCTGACTTTTTTTTTTTTTTTTTTTTTTGAGACAGACTCTCACTATGTCACCCTCAGTAGAGTGCTGGGGTGTCACAGCTCACAGCAACCTCCAAGTCTTGGGCTCAAGTGATTCTCCTGCCTCAGCCTCCCAAGTAGCTGGGACTACAGGCACCTGCCACAATGCCCAGCTATTTTTCTTTTGTAGTTGTCATTGTTGCTTAGCTGGCCCAGGCTGGGTTTGAACCTGCCAGCCTCGGTGTATGTGGCTGGCACTGTACCCACTGTGCTACAGGTGCTGAGCTGGAAGTCTGAATTTTCTTGAGCAGAGGTCACTGTCTCTGGCTTTAAATCCTCTTTTTCCTCATCTGAGTTTATTTTCCTTTACTTTTTGCCTTTTCTGTTAGCCAAAACTCCCTTCTTCCTATCCCCTAATTTGTTCTTCCTTCTCAAGAATCTCTATGTCATTAGAGATGACAGAGTGTGGTCATTACTCCCAGCCTGAAGGTAGCTGACCTCCCACAACTGCTAATGCCATAGAAGCAGAATTGCTTTAATGTGGAAACTGCCTGGCCGTCTCTTATTCCACCTTACTGCCATTCCTCAGTTTTGGTTAAGTCAAAAGTACAGTCTAAGGAAAAGGCCTAGCCCTTGACATCTGGGGTGCAGAGACATAGGAAGGGGTAAAAAGGAGACTTCTGGATATTCCTGGAAAAGGGAAGGAGAATTGGAGTCAAAAAGTGTCAGGTCCCTTACAGGCTGCACAAAAAGTACTATTTACCTCAGCACAGAGGTGAGCCATCATCCCACTTTATTTCCAACTTTAGGACTGAGCAGAGAGAAGGTTCAGAGATTTGTTTATAGGGAATGAAAGTGGGAAGACACCATAACCAGGTAAACCAGGTAATCTAGACACACCTTCCCAGGTAAGCAAACCAGGAAGCCCGGAGCCCAAGGCTGGAGAGCAGAGCATGGGGGTTAGGGGACATTTGTGGAGAAGAAGTCACCACCTCAAGATATGTGTCCACAAGCTCATCCAGGACAGAAAGGACACTGAGGTGAAGGAAACCCCTTCCTCATGCTTTCTCCGCCCTAAGCCCTTCCTGAAAGGGAGAGAGAAGCCTCTCTAGAGCCTCAGGCAGCCCATAGACTTTAGACATTTGCAGTAGAACTAGGGAGGGGATGGAGGCAGAGCCACTTTGGACATGGGAAGTCACAGTTGCGGGAGACACAGAGGGCCAGTCACTGGAGGAGCTTGACATAATTTGCAGGGAAGAGTCCAAAATGGCCATGACAACGCCCCCGCCACCAGCCTTCATCCACCATCTCGATGTCAGTGATGATGTCATCTGGATCAAAGGAAAGCTCATCACTTCCTTCTGCAGAAGAAGTTGAGGGGATGTTAGGGATGGCCAGCTGTAAATCCCCCCATCCCCACGTTCCCCTCTCTCCAGGCATCAGGCCCCTTAGGCCACTCCCACCTACCTCCTTGGTAATCATACAGGGCTATAGCTGAGATGCCCCTGGCCCCCGGTGGGCAGCCTGATGATCCTGTGTAATAAGAAATACGAACATGGTCTCACCACCATGGAGAAGGCAGTGGAGAAATTCTTCTTCCTCTCACCCATGTCCTCCAGACCTGTCCAAATTCAGAAGCTGCTTCTCCTCCCACCACTCACCAGCCATAGCAGGAGGAAAAGGGGACTCCTCGGTCTCAAGCACATCCTCATAGTCCCCCTCTGTGTCTTTATCCTGCTCATGACTGTCCATCTCCGCAATATCCTCATAGTCATTCTCAGGCTCGGGCTCAGGCGCCTCTTCATACACTGGTTCTTCCTCCAGCTGGAAGACTTCCGGAGTCCTAGGGGGCAGAGCTGGGGGCTCCTCGTTGTCCTGGAAAAAGAGTATGGAGCTGGGTGACTTCCTCTCACCAGGAGGACCCAGTGGCGCTGGCACCTACCCTTCATCACCCTCCCTCCTCTCCTCTCCACCCTTGCCTCCACCTATAGCCTCTCCTAGGGAACACAGTTTTGTCCATCTTCATTTCTCAACCTCCTCCCACACTCACTCAAAACACCTACCCAAAGACAATGGGAAGGGAATGTAAGAGGTGTGAGCAGAGGGAGGTGGAAGGCAAGTCAGATTCCCTGGGAGTCCCAGAAGACATTGAAGCAAAAGCACATTGCTGAGACACCACAGCCAGGATAACCAACTCTCCCGGCTTGCCCAGGACTGAAGAGTTTCCCAGAATGAAGGATTTTTAGTGTTCAGATGAGAAGAGTTCCCAGCAAACCAGCATGGTTTGTCCCTCTACACAGTTCACCTTCCTGAGATGAGGAGATGGGGTGGGGGCAGAGAATCTCTGGGGCTCTACTTACCTCTGGAGGATTCTGCCTCATGGGCGGTACGGGCGCTGGTTGTTCTCTGCTGGTTCTCACAGGCTCAGGTTCTGAACGCTGAAGATTCCCTGCTGGAGGCCAGGCCTGTGGAGAAGGAAGCCTCTCTCAAGTAAGCAAACCTGCATCTTCACGCTTAGACTTACCAGCAACACCCCTGCCTGCTCTCTGCCAGTTCAAATCGAACTCCCTAATGGGCTCCTTCCTCTTAGTTCCTACAGTAATAATTGGCTGTACTAGTTGGTGACTGGCCGCCTGTTGCATTATGCCAATCTTGGGGTTTTTTTCTGGTATATGAGGCCTAACTGCAGTCAGACTGAAATCTTCCTAAAGACAGAGACAGCAGACTGCCTAACACAGGGTAGGCCTTTGCCTCATTTTCTACCAATGGTTTGGACCTCTTAGGATCCTGTCTGGGCAAGAGATCCTGGATGTGGATCCCAGAAGGCAAGGCACTCACCTCAGAGGAGATTTTCTTGGGCAGTGGAGCCGGTGCCACTGGTTCTTCCACAGGCGCCACCAACTGCTGATTCTCGTGGCTTGTCTTTTCCGTGGCCTTTACCATGGCCTTTACCATGGCCTTTGGCTCCTGCTGCCGCTTGGCCATCTGCTGGGCCTTCTCCTTTTCCTCCAGCTTCCTCTTCTCCTCACCCATTAACTCAAATTTTGCCTTCAGCCCACGGGCACCACTAGAAGCTACCGACACAGGCAAGAAGAATTGAGCTGTCTTGGACTGGGGGCTAGGGGAAGGGGTGGAGCTTGAGGGAAGAAGAGAAATTGGTTTAATGCCCAGGAGAAGAAAAGATGGGCAGGGGACTTACGGAGGGAAAGACAAAGAGGTATTGATGGAAGAACAGGGGAATTAGAGGACAGGGTCAGCCCTGAAGTCTAGATTTCCATATGGCCAGGCTGTGCAACCTCAGACTCTTGTCCTTTCTGAGTTAAAGGTTTGGCCCCCTGACCAGCATCCCTCCCTGTCTATATTCCTTAAATCTGTGTAATTTAGCCACCAGCCACCCTAAACCCTATCTCACACTCCCATTCCTGAGCCTTTCCCAAGTGGTTCCCCACCCGTATTCCTTCCCCAGTGCCACTCTGTCTCTCTATCCCATTGATCTGGGTTTTCTTTTCTTTTTTTTTTTGTGGGGGATGGGGGAGACTTTGGGGGTGGGACCAAGTCTCACTCTGTTGCCCAGGCTAGAGTGCTATGGCTTCATCCTAGCTCACAGCAACCTCAAACTCCTGGGTTCAGGTGATCCTCCTGCCTCAACCTCCCAAGCAGCTGGGACTATCGGTGCCCACCACATCACCTGGTTAATTTTTTTCTATTTTCAACAGGGACCAGTCTCACTCTGTTCAAGCTGCTCTCTCTAACTCCTGAGCTCAAGCGATCCTCCCTCCTTGGCCTCCCAGAGTGCTAGGAGTATAGGCATGAGCCACCCCCCTGGGCCATTAACCTGGTTTTTCTAGGAGACAGGATCTGGGAATATGAGGGTAGAGACTGAGTCTACCTCAGCTAATCTCAATAGTTAAAGGCAGGGAGAAGATAGTCTGAGGAGGAAAAACAATATGAAGGGAAAAGGAGTTGAGGAGCACAGTAAGAGGGAATCACCAAGACTCACCAGCTTCTACAGGTGTCGTCTTCTGATAAGCTGTGGTCGGGGCCTGCATTTCACTGAAGCCGGCAGCACTCTGCAGAAGGTTACAACTGTGTGTGAGGGGAGGGGCAGGTGGTAGTGACCTGACGGCGGTGTTGGAGGTTGGGGCCACTGTGGGTGGTATCCCCAACCATTTGATGCTCAAGAGCTGGGCAGGGGTTCCAAAATTGTTCTGAGGTCGAGAGGGGGAGGGTAAAGAAGTTCTAAACTAGGGGGCTCAACTCCTCTTTTTGAAAGCTCAGTGTACTTAGAATCTGATGTCTCCAATCCCAGTTGCCCAGACTACAGCAGGGACCCTGGGCCAAAGCCTGAGCAGGAACCAGTGCAGGGCAGACAGGGACATGGAGCAAGAGACAAAGATCAGGTTAAGCAATGACAATCAATGAAATTTTAAGTCTAACATCACCTTTCCCTGGGCTCTCGCTCTCTTTCTCTCTCTCCTCCACTCCACTCTCCTCAGTTAAAGTTCAGGTTTTGGAGGACAAACACATTAGATGCAGGCATTCAAGGGGGAGTGCAGGACACCAGGGACTGGCTTAGGCCCACGACCACTGTCCCTTCCTCCTCCACTTCTCCCGCCTTTCACTTTTCTCTGTGCACTGCCCTAAGCTCAGGGCGTTCTTCTCAAGACACTGGTGTTCTGGTGCTTTACCTTATCCATTCGATCCTTCTGAATTCCATACTGGCCACCAAAGCCCTTGGTATAATCTGCAGGACAGAAAGTTCTGAGAGTTGTAACAGATTAAAATGCTGGGAATGGGTGTGGAGAAGGATTAGTGGGAAGAAAGACCACAAGACAGAAATACAGAAGACAAAGAGGTGTAGGAGGAAGTATGTTAATTAGAGGATAAACCAAGGCATGGATGGGAAGAGAAGAAAAATGGGGAGAAAAAGAAGCTGGGAGAGAATAGAGAAGAGAGAGATGGAAAGAGGGGAAACAAAAAAAGAGGTGACAGACAGACACATAAAAGAAGAAAAGGGAAAAAGTCAGGAGAGTCCTCCAGCCATGTCCACATGTCCGCATGTCCCAGGGGAGCAGTAAGCCTCTCTTTCCTCTGTGAGGGAGAGGGGCGCATAACTCACAGCCAAGCCACCCTCTGCTCACCACTAGTCTCTGTCTTCATCCCTTCCTCAGTGACCCTTCTCGTTGGCCTCCCTCCACTGCCCTGATCTTAATCCTGTTGTTTCCCTCTCTTGGTCTCCCCGCCCCCCACCCAGTACACACATCTGTCCACTCCGCCACCTGTACTGCCCCTGTGTATTCTGGGTCCCCAATCAGCTTCCAGAAAGGAAGGAGAGCCCTGTGCTAACCAGCATCCTTTCCTGTTTACATACCTTAAATCTATGACCTTCCCCTTCCCAACCCCAACTTACCTCTCTGGGACTCGTGTTTCTCTGTCTCTCCCTTGTAGTCATATCCCAGAGCTGCTTTGTCCTGTTTATCCTTCTCAATCCCATAACGGCCACCAAAGCCGTGAGAGTAATCTGTGGTTAAAGGAGCAAC
>CAUYPK010118461.1:0-11821 GCA_963574355.1 Loris lydekkerianus
GCTCTCCCCTTTCTCCACCCCCCAGTGTCATTAATTGTCATTAATTATCATCAAATCAAGATTGAGTACATAAGATTCATGCTTCTTCATTCTTGTGATGCTTTACTAAGAATAATGTCTTCCACTTCCATCCAGCTTAATACAAATGCTGTAAAGTCTCCATTTTTTTAATGGCTGAGTGGTATTCCATGAGGTACATATACCACAGCTTGTTAATCCATTCCTGGGTTGGTGAGCATTTAGGCTGTTTCCACATTTTGGCGATTGTAAATTGAGCTGCAATACAGTCTAGTACAAGTGTCCTTATGATAAAAAGTTTCTTTTTTCCCTCTGGATAAATGCCCAATAATGGGATTGCAGGATCAAACAGGAGGTCTAGCTTGAGTACTTTGAGGTTTCTCCATACTTTCTTCCAAAAAGGTTATACAAGTTTACAGTCCCACTAGCAGTGTAAAAGTGCTGGCAAAGATATGAAAAAATGCTCATCTTCCTTAATTATTAGAGAAATGCAAATAAAAACCATCCTGAGATATCATCTAACCCCAGTGAGAATGGCCCACATCACAAAAATCTCAAAACTGCACATGTAGGCGTGGATGTGGACAGAAAGGAACACTTTTACATGGCTTCTAATTTCTCATTGCAGAAAGACTCAAATCTACCTGGCATTAAATTACACCCACAATTTAAACTTATTCTTCTTCCATAATTATTTCTTATTTTATTGGTTTGGTGAAATGTGCTCCTAAAATTTGCAGTAAAGTGATTTTCAAAAGATCTGAAATATATTTTGGGGCTTGCCACTCTGATTGTGTGATCTCAGGTAAATATTTCACCCCTCTATGGAACAATTTTTCTTACTTATAAGTTTCATTGAAGTATAATTCATTTCTACTTTGTCCATTACTATATTTTAGCCTAGCATACAACATAGTAAGTGTTCAGTAAATTCTTAACTGATTAAATGGAATGAAAACATCTACGTTATATGCAGGTTGAACATCTGTAATCCAAAAATATGAAGTCTGAAATACTTCAAAATCTGAAACCTTTTAAAAATCACTTGCTGCAAGTGGAAAATTTTATAACTGACTTTTAGTTTGTGAGTACTAATTATATATGAAACATAAATTAATTTCATGTTTAGACTTGGGTCTCATTCCCTAGAAATTTCACTATGTATATGAAAATATTCCAACTCCCAACCCCCCCAAAAATATTGAAATGTAAAACACTTCTAGTTGCTGGTAGGCTGCAAACTAATACAATCTTTTTGGAAGGTTGTGTTGAGAGTCCTCAAAGAACTCAAATTAGACCTCCCATTTGATCCTGCAATCCCATTACTAGGCATGTACCCAAGAAGGAAAAAAAAAAAAAAAGCCTTTCATCATAAGGACATTTTCACTAAGACTGTTTATTGCAGCTCAATTTACAATCACCAAAATGTGGAACAACCTAAATGCCCACCATCCTAGGAATGGATCAACAAGCTGTGGTATAGGTTTACCATAGTTTTAAGCATTTTAGATAACAGAATACTCAGTTTGTACTAGACAGTAGTCCTGTGAGGAATGAATCATAGAATGCAGGTGTTAAGTATGTATAAATAGTTAAGACATCTTATGATGTTAGTTTGATTATTATTTAGTCCCAAATCTTATATGTGAATATTATTACTGTAATAGTATTGGATCTACTCACAAAAGTAATGTATATTTACTGTAGAAAAACTTTAAATTATAGTAAATCATTAAGAAGTAGACAATATTATTCCATTAAGAAATAATGAGCAATATGTGCTTATATTCAGGCATTTTTATGGAAAATGCACATTAAAAAAGATCATATAGTGCAGAAGATTTTATACTTTTTATCAATAATACATGCTTTAAATCAGGCATGTTATTAAACATTACTACAACATAATCTTAATAGTTGTAAGATATTTATCATATATACTCAAACATTTATTTAATTAGATGTTTATTAGACAGCACTATTGTTCTACATAGAAAGCATTAGATGGAGAGATTGTTTTCATATAGAAGTCTATTAACCAAACAAAACATTTAACATAAGGTGACTCAGTATTGATATCTTTTAACTGTATTTGATACCATGTAGAATCTTTATAAAGAGTTGTTCTTACTATATGAAAAGTAGCATAAATAAATTAATTCATGTTAAAACAATCAATATATGAATACCTATTTATTTCTATAGTTTGTAAAAATAGCAAATCATTATTGTGCAGTGGTTATGAGTATGGAACAGGAATTGAGACTGGCCTGGATTCCTGTTCTAGCTCCACCATTTAATAGCTGGGTGACCTTCAGCCAGGTACTTAATCTCTATGAGCTCTAATTTTTATCCATGTAAGCTAGAGATAAGAACAACCACACATGATTGATATAAGGTACTGGTTGTATGCTAGCACATTGCCCGATATGGCAATTACTGAATACATGCTATTATTACTTGTTAATATTGCAATAATCCTGCACATATTCCATCATCCAGTTAAGTTTCAAATGACCTCAAGAGAGATCCCTAGAATAATTTCTAGTGGCTCACGTTAGGATGATTCTCTTTTCCAAAAATAAATAATGTAATTTTTTATATTATTATATGTGAAAGTATATCTAAAATTAGTTATTTCTGGTAAATTTTTACAATGAATTAAGCTCATTTGGTTTAAAAGCCAATTAAGATTAATTTTATAGGGATATAAAGTGTGCATTTTTCTAACATGTAAATGCAGAAACAATAAATTAGTTTTTTTAAGTGTCTATTATGAATATTCTGAATAAGCATATAGAATTCAAATTAAAGATGTTTTATCGTTATAAGGTATGAATTTTAGTTTTTAAATTTTAAATTTTACCCTTGGATTAGAAAATAATCCAAAACTCTATTCTCGGACTGGTCTTGATTTCTTAATAGAGCAAAGATTGTATACATAAAGCTTTTATAGTACTTCTTCATAAAAGGGGAAAATAAAATATTTATCTTGGAGAGTATGTTGAACTTTCTATTACATAACTCATATAAAAAATTGACAAAATGTCCTTAACCAGTATTTTTAAACATCTCTCTTTTCCTTGTACTTTATACATTAATTCAGATTTTTTTTTTTTTTCCCGAAAGAAGCCCACCCATATTAAAGACCTTTTTTGGATATAATAAACAATTGTTTCAATTCACAATGCTAGTTATAAATACGGTGAAATCATTCTTAATAGAAGCAGAGGAATGGTAGCCTTACTGAGGCTCTCTGCTGACCATTTCAGATACTGCAGCTTATTTTCATATTTTGCATTTAACCTAGTTAAAGCCTTGTTTTCACTTGGAAAAATATGCAGGATTATCCAAATCCCTACAGTCATTAAAACAGAGCTAATATTAAAGATATTGTAATCTAAAATTGTTTAGCTGTAAAGAGGCAAATCAACTATTTAATTTTCTGATTGAAATAAATTATGTATTTTCATATTAATTTTCAATAGACATTGAATATTGTTAGTCATCATACTAATTGGAAATAAATTTACCTTCATAATGTCATTAGTTTTAATTTTTGTATACATAGAAATATGTACATATTTTTGTAATTGAAAACAATAGTATATATTGGCTCGGTGCCTGTAGCTCAAGTGGCTAAGGCACCAGCCACATACACCAGAGCTGGTGGTGTATGTGTATAGGTTGACACGTCTCACGATTCACTCCAGCCTAAAACTTTTCTCTGCACTTTAGATTTGTACACTCGATTACCTACGTAACCTCTCCAGCCCGGGCCCACAAAACAACAATGACAGGTACAACCGAAAAATGGACAGGCGTTGTGGCGGGTGCCTGTAGTCCTAGCTACTTGGGAGGCTGAGGCTAGAGAAGCACTTGAGCCCAGGAGTTGAAGGTTGCTGTGAGCTGTGATGCCACAAAACTCTACCCAAGGTGACAGCTTGAGGCTCTGTCTCAAAGAAAAAAAAAAAAGAAAAAGAAAGAAAGAAAACAATAGTATATTGGCCATAGTTCATTTATATTGTTTTTCTGAATATCTGTTTAATTAAAATATTGTCAATGACTAAAAGACTAGCCATTATAAATAAGTTACTCTCTTATTTTTGAGATCAACTATCATGTGCAAGCTTACATAAAATTTAGATGCCACATCCTTCAGCAAATATTATTATCTGAGTGGCATGGTTAATGGCTGAAATATTGGAACACCTTTACTTTATTGGAACAACCATTGAGACTAATTGAGAGGATATGAATTATTGTTGAGCTTTGTGTGTCTTTGGGTTGTCATGCTGTTATTTTTAAATAAACTGGCTTCCAGTAAACAAATGTGATCTGGTTGGGATTACCTTTTCAACCAAGGTAAGGAATTAAAGTCTTCGTTCTATTTAATAATCCTGTAAGTTACACTGTATTATCATTTTTTTACTGTGATATATTTTAGATTAGATTTATCCAACACAAGACATGTACATGAGATATGTATAGGTTAGAAGGATATTTCTAACTGCCTACTTTCTTTTTTCATTATTAAATCATAACTGTATACATTAATGCATTTATGGGGTACAATGTGCTGATTTTATATACAATTTGGAATGCTGACATCAAACTGGTTAACATAGCCTTCACCTCGCTTACTTAATTATTGTATTAACATTTATACTCTACACTTCATACTTGCATGGAGGGTGAGAAAGCAGAGAGGCTCAGAGACATTGAACTGCCTGCCCAAAGCCACGCTGTTAATAAATGATGGATGTAAATTTTTATGTGAGGTGAATAATTTTTTCCCACTACACCATGCTGCATCTCATCATTATGGAAATTATACTAATTTACATAAATTTATAAAGCTCTGAGAAAATGGAACACATAATAAAATGACTTATTAGAAGTTAGAAGAAAGAAATATAGATCTGGAGCTGAAAATGCTGCTTCCCAAAGCTAGAGCTGCTATTTCAGGTGAAGGGGCTTGGCTATTAACATGAGTAATGAGAACAGTGTTGGATTACAGGCTGACATGTCTCACGATTCACTCCAGCCTAAAACTCTTCTCTGCACTTTAGATTTGTACACTTGATTACCTACGTAACCTCTCCATTTAGAAGCCTCATGCAAATCTCAGATTTTACATGTTCAAAGTGGGCTTCATAATTTTTCTTCCCCATCTTTGCTGTCCGTGGGTACTAGTGCCTCCGCTTCCTAATTGTTGAAAGGACAAAGTTGGCAGTTGTCCTTATTTCTGTGACTTCCTTTATTCTTCTTTTTCTAATTCATCCACAAATTCTACCACATCCACTCCCAACACATATCTCACGTCTGCTCCCTTTTTTTTTTTTCCATCTCCACTGCTGCTACCTTATTTCAAATCTCTTGCCTTCATGACTCACTGTGCTAACTTGGTCTGCTTATTTCCATTCTTGTCTCCCTGCAATCCATGAGTGATAATCTTAAAAGGTAAATTAGAGCATGCCATTCTCAGTTTAAAACTTTTGGCTGATGCTCATTTTATTTATACTACTCTACATGGTCTAAGATGTCTGTCTGTCCCAGCTTTGTCCACATTAAACTCCAGTTAAAGAGACCTGTTTTCAGTTTCTTGAAATGGAGCAAATCCATTCCTACCTTAAATAATATTGCCTTTTTCAAAAAAGGCATTTTTAAAAAAAAATCTCTGGTTTTTAGTAGAATTTATGTAAAATAATTATTGAATTTGACATTAACTCAAAGAAAAAAGTCTCTTCAGGGCAGAGTTATAACTATTTTGTTCATCATTGCTTCCCAGCACATTGTGCAAACTCTGGCATCTAGAAAATACTAAGTAAATCCTAGCTGAATGAATTAATTAGGTTGACGTAGGGCTGAGCGCAATGGCTCACACCTGTAATCCTAGCACTCTGGGAGGCAGAGGTGGGTGGATTGTTTGAGTTCAGGAGTTCAAAACCAACCTGAGCAAGAGCAAGACCCCTTCTCTACTAAAAACAGAAAAAAACTAGGCTGATGTTGTGGTCTATGCCTGTAGTCTCAGCTACTGGAGAAGCTGAGACAGGAGGATCTCTTGAGCCTAAGAGTTTGAGGTGCTGTGAGCTATGGTGCCATGGCACCTTACCCTACTCTGTGTTAAAAAATAAAAAATTGGGTTGAAGTAGAAAGTTTATCAGATTGAAGCAGACTGTCCAGATGATTTAATTTTCTTTCATAACTCTTTCTAGACACAGTTTTATGTTAAAGACCTGCATTGTTTTGGTCTAGATTGCAACACAAGACGTTTACTTATGGATTCAAATCATTTCCTACTTTATTCTGCTAGAAGGATTCTAAAATGCTAAAACATTTCCTTCTTATTTTAAAGCTGGATTTTGCAGTTATTTTCTTTTCCACACCTTTGCTGGCATCATTTCATCAACATAGTGAATTTCATTGAAAATGTAGTTGCCTGCACTTTCTAATAGATGTTCTCATGTATACGTATTATAAAATTTCAAAATCTCTTGTGGCTTAGTGTCTAAGGTTAATTGAAATTGGAAATATCAAACCTCAGATTTATGATCTAAGCTCTACTCAGTCTTTTCGTAAGAGTTTATGTGTCTCAGAATGACATAAATTAAACATTAAACATAACATTAAATATTATTTGATGGTCTGATAATTTAATTGGATTTTTCTTTTTGTTTGATAAGTCTACTGTATATGAGCAGAGAACTTATCATTAAAAAATCTTGTTCATTCCTCACACAACCTATAAGTTGAGAGTAAATTTAGAGTATTTACTGAATTACATAATATGTTTTCAAGGTGGTCTTGCTTTTCAAATTTGGCTATTAACTGCAATATAAGCATTGTATTGTGAGCCAGCATGTGACTTTTCGAAATAAAAAGTGTATGTTTGTTTTAAAAAATTAGAGCAAAAAATCTATCTAATGTAAATAAAATTATTTCATGAATAATTTCTTTTATGAATGCATTTAATAAATGATATAATAGGGATTTAAAAAGCTGAATGTGGAATTTTTCATGTATTTTTCTTCCCAACTGAGTTGTATTGTTTTTATTTTATAAAGAAATTTAGCATGTCTTGGTATTGCACACCCCACAGCTATAGCCTAAAGTGCCACAACTAATATACCACATGTTTTGCTCCTAATATAGAGCCACATAGCTAGAGAAAAGTAAAGTAAAGCAAAAACAATGCTCTATTGATGGCACTTCCACAAAATTGTAAATTTACTGGAACCACACCAAATCGTAACACTTGACATCATATCCATTCTGTTGCTATAAACCGGGATAGTATAAAGCAACTTTCACTGGATAATGGCTGCTGTTTTTGCTTAAAATTAATTGCACATGTGTTTAATTATATAGCAGCTCTTGAAAGTGATTATATAAAAATGCTATTTCTTCTTGGTCTTGCTCAGATCTCTCAAATTATAGTTCTCTACCTCTGAAAGCAACAATGAATTTTAATAAAGGGCAGGGTTTGCAAATTACTGTTGCCTGGCGGCTGCCAGTGACTGAAAAGCCTCTTTTAGAAACTAAATGGAGTTCTATTATCTTTGTTCACTTGCAAGAGAGAAGGGACCAGAATTACTTCAGTGGGCCTCTAGAGGGCGCGCTGAAGATGACTAGATGATAACTCCTTTGGTAAACGTCTGGAGATGCCACCACCTCCCACCTCGGAAATGTCTTTGTCATAAGATTGCTTCAAAGGCCTTTTCTGATGTTGCCTTTCATTCTAAAAAGTTTCCATATCAAAGTTCAAAAGTAACATTATATATATTTTCAAAGAACAGTGAGTATACTTGGTAAACATTTAACACAAGGTTGCCTAGTTTTTCCATCATTCCCAGAAACTGCTATGATTCAGGCACACTTTTATGCAACGACTAATTTAGACTAATTTATCTTTGGTTCAAGCTGCCAAATCTAGCTGTATTCAATTTAGGAGCAACATGAGACAGTATAATGATGCAGCAACCTATTTATAGCTGTAGACTTTATACTAGAAGTAAAATAGGGATTGAATATGTAGCTCTGTAATGAGATGTAAAGAAGAAAGTACACTTGAATCAACTTTGGAATCAATACATTTTTCACCTGAGCATTTGTCCCAGCATTTGGCAGTTTTTTTAGAAATAATTTAGTTTTTGGCAATTTATGGAATTGCAGAAGGATAGGTTTATGGTGAAACCCATGATTGTCAACTAAATTTAAAATATGAATTTTTTAAAATCTTTTCTATATTTGTTAAAACTGTGCTTTTTACTTTTGTGTGAGTAATTTTATCCAACATATATACTTAAAATATCAAATACAACTGAAGAGATTACAGTGAAAAATTACAATCCTTCATCTTCCTCCTCAGGCAGGTTAATCTATCCTAATCCCTGCAGGTAAAAGCTTTTAACCTTTTAAGACTTTTTATCTCCATAGTAGTTAAACAAAACATTTGTAAATAATATGTGTAAACCATACTTCCTTGTTTTACATCTACTTTTGAACATGCACAATTAAATTTTTCTTACATACATGAGGTTTTCACTCTTTCTAAAGCTTAGCATCTTTTCTTGTCCTAACCTCTTTATGTATATAGGTATGTGCCTCTTTTAGTAAAGTTGATGATGGGTATTTTATGTCTAGGCTCATGGAAATATTGTTCACTGGAGAGGCAATGTGTGAACTATATTTCTTGAGTCAACATTTGTTTCCCCATATACACTTACTTATTAATTGCCTCATTTTTCATCTGCATAATTTTCATCTTTATCCATGCCTCTCAAATATTCTTAAATTTGTACTTTTATCCAGAAGTCTCCTTTCCAAAATTTTCAGTTCTGCTCCAAACTCTTCCAGACTATCTTACAATGTCTTATTTCTTTTGAGTAAACTGGCACCCTCCATAAATCGAATTCATCTTCACAGGATAGAAGAGAATGAGAAAGCTTTGTGGAATCTCCCTGTATCATGGAACTCACAGATAGAAGAATTCATTCAGAGTTTCTGACTCATACCCCAGGGCACTGTTGACATTTTAACAAAGTAGTGAGGTAGGTATATTTTCTATTTGAAAGTATAGAAACATGAATTTATGAATTAGCCTCTTCAAGGCTCTCAGGAAACTGTCTTAGAAACCTTAATACATAGAAAATATTCAAATTCTCAAAGAGATAAGAACAGCACAGTCATGCACTGAGTAATATTTCTGCCAGTGACAGACCACGGATACAATATTAGAATTATGTGATTATGGTGGAAAAGAAAAATTCCTGTCAATCATCTAATGACATAGCACAGTGCATTACTCACGTGTCTGTGGTAATGCTGATGCAAACAAATCTACTGCTCTGCCTGTTGTATAAAGTATAGCACATACCATTATGGATGATACGTAATACTTGAGATGATAAATGACATTGGTTTATTACTAATATTATAGTATATTTTTATCATCACTTTAGAGTGTACTCCTTCTATTTAAAAAACGTTAGCTGTAAAATAAGGGCAGAAAGTACCCCAGCATAAGTCATTGCTATGATAGGAGATCACAGCTCCTTGTATGTTACCATCCCTGAAGACCTTTCAGTGCGATAAGAGGTATAGGTGGAAGACACTAATATTAATGATCTTTCCCCTGTGTAAGCCTCAGCTAATATGTGTATTTGTGCCTTAGTTAGGAATATGAAAGACTAAAAAGTTAAAAAAATGAAAAATGTTTACAGAATAAGGTTTTAAAGAATTAAAATATTTTGAATATTTTCTGTACAATGTGCTTGTGTTTTAAGCTCATGTAATTACCAAAGAATCAAAATGTTAAAAGTTTATGAAGTAAAAAGTTGTAGTAAATTAAGGTTAATTGTTTATTAAAAATATTTTAAAAATAAATTTAGCATAGCCTAAGTGTACAGTGATTATAAAATCAATAATAGTGTCCCAGGACATCCTGTTCACTCACTATTAACTCACTGATTCACCCAGAGCAACTTGCAGTTCTGTACACTCCATTCATGCTAAGTACCCTATACAAATGCACCATTTTTAAAAATATTTTATATCATATTTTACTGTAACTTTTCTAAACCATGTTTAGATACTCAAATATTTACCCTTGTTTTACAATTTTTATACTACATTAAAATCCTGTACAGGTTTGTAGCATAGGAGCAATAGACCATACCCTTTAGCCCAGGTGTATAATATATCACCTGGGTTTGGGTAAGTACACTCTATGATTTTCCCATGATGAAATCGCCTAATCATGTATTTCCCAGAAAGTATTCTCAGCATTAAATAACATATGACTCTGATAGAATGTGCAGACAAAATGAGCCAAACAACAAAACAACCTTCTCTCTCCAATGACTAGCATTTTAATTGAAAAAGATGGAAAAAATATCAAAATGTTTCTACAACTTCCTCTTTCCTGGAAAACACAGTTTGAAATAAATATGTAATTTAGAAAATAACTTAGAAAAATTAATGATATAATATGAAAATGTCTGCATTAGAATTGCACTTTACAAATAGAATTTTCCTTTATGAGTTTCTCAGCATATTCATTTAGGTTTGAGTGTGGACAAATAATAGTCCTCCTTTTATTTGTATCAGCACAGAATACAAATTGGTAAACCACGACCCTCCAACCAAATCTAACCCACTGCCTATTTGTATGTAAAATTTTATTAGTGCAATTTTCTTCAGGTGAATTTGTTTCTATAGTATCATCAGTAGCTGGTTTTGCACTACAGGGACAGAGATAATGAGTTATGACGGCTCTTTATAGAACATTACAAATTTCCTCTTATGCTTTTTATTTATTTATAATTATGTAGCAATACTTCCCAATGTTACACAAACATACATGTATGTTCTTTAGATGAAGTGGCAACTTCTCTGAAATGTGACTTCACCACCATTACCCTTCATTAAATTCTATACTTTTTCTGTTCCTTTTTGAAAGCTTTTTAATAATAAATTATAAAGGAAGCAATATTTCAAAGAGTAAAACAATATTTCCTTTAATTTCCTTGCTGTTACTGTTCATGCATACATTTAGTTTTACCTACTTGTCTGTCAGAAGCAGAATTTTATATTCATTTTTATTACGTTGTAGATATTTGTTATTTTGCTGAAGTTTTTATTTTTTCCTTTATATTCTCCTCTATGCTCTGGCACCCTGAGACCTCTCAATCTTATATTTAGTGCCTCGTTTTATAGCCTTCCTACCTTTTCCTAAAGCTTGTATAATCATACAGCATCATATACATCCATAGTAGTACGATGCCTTGCAAATCTAAGCAGATTTGATTCGTTTAAAAAGATGTGAGCCAATTTTTCATGGTTACCTTATATATAAGTGCAAAATAGCATGTTCGATCATTTCTCTACTGATGAATATTCAGGTCATTGCCAATTGCACAGCTTCTGTGCACTAAAGATTATGTGCACAGGAGAAGTGCTACTTTTATGCCAACAGATTTGAGATCGTGCAAAACAAGATCAAAACACTCCAAGAAGATCTAGAAAAGAGAAGAAAAAGAAATTCTAGTAAATCCCCTGTGGACGGGCCTACATGGTTTTTCACCCTACCTTCTTCCCTTGCTACCCTTGTTTACCCTTCACCTTTGGGCCCTGTATCCCCCCAAAAAAGGTTAGAGGCAGTTAAATCAGGTCGAGGTCCGATATCACCGGCTCATTAACCAAGAATCTAACTATTATTCTTCACCGCCCTCCATAGCACCAATGACGGGTAAGATTCCCAAAGCGGGGACAACCTAAGACAGGATATGGAGAGGCTGCA
>CAUYPK010118467.1:0-45202 GCA_963574355.1 Loris lydekkerianus
TGGTGGGATTACACCTGCGGTGCATCTTACAAGGGTATATGTGAAACTTGGTAGATGTGGAATGTAGATGTCTTGGCACAATAACTGGGAGAATGCCAGGAAGGCTGTGTTGACCAGTGTGATGAAAATGTGTCAAACGGTCTATGAAGCTACTGTATGATGCTCCATGATCATATCAATGTACACAGCTATGATTTAACAAAATAATAAATAAATAAATAAATAAATAAATAAATAAATAAAAGAAAGCTATAATCCAATTATAGCCCAAGAAGAAGGGGAAAGGGGAGAGGAAGGGGAGGCAGAGGCTGGGTGGAGGGAGGGTAATTGGATGGACCATACCTATGGTGCATCTTACAAGGGTACATGTGAAATTTACTAAGTGTAGAGTATAAATGTCTTAACACAATAACTAAGAAAATGCAGTGAAGGCTATGTTAACCAATTTGATGAAAATATTTCAAATTGTATATAAAACCAGCACATTGTATCACATGATTACATTAATATATACAGCTATGCTTTAATAAAAAAAAAAAAAAAAAAAATATCCATGCATGTTGGTGGGCGCCTATAGTCCCAGCTACTTGGGAGGCTGAGGCAAGATCATCTAAGCCTAAGAGCTGGAGGTTGCTGTGAGCTGTGATGCCATAGTTCTTTACCAAAGGCGATAAAATGAGACTCTGTCTCTAAAAATAAATAAATAAATAAATAAATAAATAAATAAAATAAGTGGGAGGTGGGCTCTATTATTCTAAACTGTAAGTGTCCTAGAAGACAAAGAAAAGCTGTGAGAATGTCCCATGTTAAATGAGGGTGGAGACATTACAATTAAAAGCAATTCCTAACTGCAGACTGGGTTTTGTACCCTCCCTGCAGTCCTGTATTAAAGGGGAAAAAAATTGGAAATGCTGCTGCATCAGTCAACAAAACTAGAATACAAGTTGAAGATTAAAATATTGTATCCGGTGGCGCCTGTGGCTCAGTGAGTAGGGCCCCAGCCCCCTATACCAGAGGTAGCGGGTTCAAATCTGGCCCCGGCTAAAAACTGAAAGAAAAAATAAATAAATAAATAAATAAAATATTGTAACCATCCTGAATTTACTAAATTAAAAATTGTTCTGTGGTTATCTAAGAGAATACTATCCTAGGAAATTTAGACTAAAGTATGCAGGGGACATGATGTATAACATATGTAAGTTACCTTGGGAAAATTAGAAAAAGAGAGACAGAGATCAAATGATAAAGCTAATGCAAATGGATGAAATCCTATAAACGAACCTAGGTAAAGGCTATATTCAATTTTCTTTGCATCATTTTTAATTTTGCAACTTCTCTAACTTTGAGCTTATTTCCAAATGAGATTGTTTTTAAATTATGACCCAGAGTCATCAATAATATTTGAAATGATACTCAGTATATTCCATTTTTTAAAAGAAAAGATATGTGGAATATATTTTAGAAAGAGTTGAGTTAAAAGGCTTAAAATCTGAAGTTTTGATGTTTAGAAGACCAATCTTTGGTTCACGCCAAAATTCCTTTCTATGGAACCCTTCTTAAAAAACGCCAAACGACTTAAGTGTGGCTGTAAAATGCTTTCTCACTGCTCACTGCTCTTGCCAGATAGATGTAAATAAATATTCTTCCATGCTTGTTCCTCCTTTCCATGTTGTTTTTAATCCCCTCAACACCTCTACAAAAGCACTGTTCCCACTTCCACAGAACAAGAAACAGTGACACATACAGACCAAGCCCACACAACAAAAGCTGGATCTTTCTAAGGGGTATAGCTCCGCCAAACCCTTCAGGAAGGATTTTTAAGTGCTTCCTTGTATGCACAGGGGATCGATGTTTAAAGACAGCCTCTTCCACAGCTGAAAGACATCCCTGTAATTTTTGAACTACCCTCTGGGTTGCTTCCTGTGCATGATCAGGACTGTTGATCATATACCCCGAATTGAGGCGATCATGAGATCCTGCATTTAAGGAAGCCCTCAACTCTACACAGTAGCTAAAGTTGTGGAATATTTTGGTTCCCTCAAATGACATGGTATCAGGAAAAGCAGAGTCAAAAGCATGGCACAAAAATTCACTCAGCTCCAGTATGTAATCCCTTCTCACGTCCCACTGATAAAGCCTCTCACATCTTTCTTTTCCCTACCCATTTTTTTCACCTTCTTGCCCATCACTTCCCAAGATGCTCATTTTAATCAGCCTTCCCCGGCACATAACCATGGTTCACAGGGAGGGAGGAGCCGCCCTGTCACTCCCATCTATGGGATGGTTCAGCGACGATGCTTCTGGCTAACAGCTGACCCTTGCCACTCACTGAAATCACTTGGGTTTCTCCAGGTTTATCCAGGTTCTCAAAAACAGCCTCTTGTCTATCGGCTCGGACTTCAATGAGGTTTTGCTTGTAGTTAACAGTGATGTTCCTCTCCTCAATGATCTCCTGAAGGGCATCTGCATACTTCTTAACCCCAAAAATTGCTCCAAGAGAAGTGTTGAAAATAACATTGGCCTTAGATCGCTTCCCCATCTAAAAAAAAAGGAAAGAAAAAAAACACCCAGCACTAAAGTATTGCTTCTTTTTTTTTTTTTTTTAACCTAGACAAGAACTAAAACCCTCAGAAAAGACCTCACCAGTTTTTTCAGCCACTACACTCCGAGGAGACCAGGTCCCCATCTCCCTTTTACTTTCTGCACAGGACATAGCAATCAAGTATATGCTTGAGCTGGTGGTCGAAGTGGACAATGTTCAAGTGAAGGGTAGAGGGGATGGTCAAATCCAGGTAAAGACAGAACAGAGCCAAATTGTTTACTTATATATTTTTTGTTCCCTCAATAAATACTTAACCAAGTCCTAGGGTCTGCCAGATACTGTTCTAGGTGCTGGGGGGAGAAGCAGCATACAAAACAAGAATGCCCCCTCAGAATTGTACATGTTTCAGGGAAGCTAACATTCTCCCAAATGCCTAAGACCTCATTGCACCTGACCAAGAAACTGCCTCTCAGGCCATCTAAGAGTTGGGAGAAAAGAGTTATGCAAAGGGAATTTCCAGGCTGGAAGAAAGAACTGGTCTCTCACTCTTCCTGTTGTTCAGCTCCTTTTAGGTCTTGCTCACCTAGATCTGCTTATTTGAAGAAATTAGGTGGGTAAGAACCTCAAAAGGTTGTGCTGACCCCTTACAACATGGAAGGAAGTTGCTTTGAACCAGAAATGATCACGGGAACTGTCCCTTAACCCCACCTCCAGGGGAACTGCCAGTTCATGGAACTCAGGTGAAGGCCTTGCCCAGTGCTGGGATCCAAGCACATGGTTAACAATCCTTCAGGCCCATCTTCCCCACACAGGGCAACAGGCTGCTTTGGATCCTGCCACTGTCTCAAGTCAAACCCCACTTTGGTAAACCAAACATCACATCCCAGACAAGGGCAGGAGGGCAAAAACAGCTTCCCCAGCAACCTCAAGCCAGGCATACTTAGCCTCAGACCCCTGTTTCTACACAGAGGCTATGTGGAGCATACTGAGAAAGCCTCCACTTGCCCAAGTATCTCTTTCCACAAAGGTCTGAAGTTCACCTGACATTTTGGGGGGTTGTTTTTTTGTTTCTTGTGCCTTGTTTTGTTTTTTTTTTGAGACAGGTCTCACTCTGTTGTCTAGGCTAGAGTGCAGGAGCATCATCATAGTTTACTGCAGCCTCAAACACTTGAGCTCAAGCAGTCCTCCTGCCTCAACCTCCCAAGTAACTGGGAGTGCAGATGTGGGCCACCAGAACTAGTTTTCTTTCTATCTTTTTCTTTCTGTCTCTCTTTTTTTTTTTTTTTATCTCAGACTGATCTCAAACTCTTGGCCTCAAGTGCCTCAGCCTCCCAAAGTGTTAGGAGTACAAGCATGAGCTACTCTGCCTGGCTTTTGCTTTTAAAATTGGAATTTTCCTGTTTGCAAAATGTGTATTAAGAGTCAAAAGATATTCATAATCTTGAACTTGGATAACATTATGTGTAAAAATGAACAATCTTTTTAGTCTATATGAAAATTTAAATATTCTCTAACATATCACCAATAGACTTTTATTCACCTATTTTAAAATATTTTAAAGTATGTAGTAGGTAATACATCTAAATTTGCATATACAATATGATTTTAACCATATTTTTAAAGTATATAGAAAAAAACTGTAAAATATCAAATTGATGATAACTTTATTAAAGCAATTAATCATGTGACTTCCTTCTTCCAATTATATAATTTTATACATATGTAATAAAAATTTAGAAATGAAAAAGATATTATGATAGGGACAAAAACGGAATTCTGGCAATCACTGAATTAGCAGAGGAAGCATACCTTCCTGAAATGGGCTTCCGATAAATACATGATCTTCTGGGGGGCACCAGCACACTTCACAGGAGTATTTGGGAAGGTAAAGACGGCATTGCCCTCCTTGAAGTCCTGCAGAGCTCTCCACGTCTTCTCTACAGTCTTCACTGAATAATTAGACCCTATTTTGGGATGAGCAAAACCTTCAGGCAGGCCTTTAATCTGCATCAAAACACACAAAATTATTTATGAATAATAGCATGGTGTTTTTAGAGTCCTTGTTCTTTGCCATTTCTACAACCTTTCCAATATTTCAATACTATTATTACCATCAGTACTCACACACACGGAGCAAGCTGGTGAGAGGAGGGTTGTAAGACCAGAGCTGTGGCTCCTGCGGTAGCCTGTCAAACCACAGGGGACTCAGCCCAGGGCAACTCCTCCACCTGCCTGGCCTTAACACTATGATTTAAATACAACAAAACCCACGTGCACCCCTCAATTAATAAATACAAACATAATACGATTCTTCCCACCATCGAAGTGAGAGCAGGAAGCCACCCATGCTTCCTTTTAGGAGAACCAGTTGCCTTATTGGCAAGAAGAATGCCAGGCAAGACCAAGAGCCATTTACACTGTCAAGAATAGCAAACATAACTTCCCTTTACTGCCTTTACCAAGATCAAATTCTTGGCAGTAAAGTCAAGCAATTAAAAACAGACTTCACCTGGTTTGAGTCCTAGCTTTTTCCACTTACTAGCACTGTGACCCTGAATAAATGACCTAGCACTTCTAAGCCACTGGGTATCAAAGTATGGCCCCCAGGCTGCTGGCACCAGCACCACCTGGGACTTGCTAGAAATGCAAATTATCAGACCCACTGCATCAGAAACTCTGAGAGCAGGACCAGAACTCTGTATTTTAAGAGGCCCTCCAGGGGAAGTTGATGCCCACTGAGGTTTGGGAAGTTTCTGTCCATCACATATAGAGTAGAAATAAAGTCTGTGCTTCACAGTGTTGTTGGCAGGAGTAAACGAGACCACATAGATAAAGGGATGAGAAAAAGGGCTAATGCATACAGTAAATGCCCCATAAACATTAGCCTATTACTGCAATACTATTAGCTATATACTTAATCTTTAATACTAGAAGGTTTGTAGAGTGTCAGGAAGATGTCACAGATTGAATTAAAGAAGTGATTTTCACCTGGTACAGTAGTGAAAAATTTTAAAGATCATTAATTAAATTGTTTTCAAAAGAAGTTCAAATCATGCTAAATATATTCCTTTTTTTTTTTAATTCCTTTTTTTGATCAACATAATTTAAGTGTGCCACGGAAGTTTAACTATAGGTTTAATTGTGCCCTGAAATAAAAAGGTTGAAAAACACTGAGTCAAAGAAACTTAATTACTAATTCTCAGTAGAAGGAGATTCAACTTCCACCATTGAGAAATAGTTTGGAGAGCAGCTGGCCCTTCAGAGCCTCCCCAGGCCAACCTCCAGGGTTACCCCAGATTCCTATCCCTGAACCCTCAAAACAAGAGGGTCCTAGCATCTCAGTGGCCTCAGTTGATTATTTATCCACACTCAGTGCAAAGAGAAACTATTCCTTCGTTACTCATCACCCTTGTTACAGTTTAGGAAGTAATATTAGTAGTCCAAATAACAATAATCATTGTTATTAGAGAGTCATTTTGTGTTTTAATGTTTTCAAAGTTACACATTGGATATTCACCATACACCTGTAAGGGAGGTAGGGAGATATTATTATCCCTTAAAACAGCTGAGAAAACTGAAGCAGAGCAAGGTTGAAAATCTTGCCCAGGTTCCTAAACAACTAGACACCATCTGCCTAGGTGTCTTCCCACGGAGCTTCCCACCATATCTTTTAGTTCTCAAAGTAAAGCTCACTGTCCAAGAGATAAACAGCTCATCTATTATCACCTTCATTATTTTTCTCTAATCTAAAGAAGCCATTGCTAAGGGAAAAGGCACCATACAGTGGTAACTACTCTCCTTCCAGGAAGACCTGTGTTGTGCAGGGTAACATATGGCCCCTCAGCCCATCAGAAGTGCTTCCCTGGGAGCTCTGAGCAGAGAGAGGCAGAGGAGAGTCAGGGAAGAAGACAGGATGTGACTCCCCCTTTAGCTGCACAGTGACAAGGTGTGTACTGGGTAGGGGTGGACAGTCCTACCATGCAGAGTGGACGAGTGAGTAGGACACCACGCTACAGAGACCCTGTGAGGCTGGCTGAGAAACAGAGAGATGGACAGAGATAGCCTGTCAGGTCCACCAGGCTCAGATTGGAGATCTAGCCCTCCCCAAGGCTCACCTACATTCCTGCCCTAGAGTTCCAGAAACAACTTGGTATTTCATCAAAGACCCCCACTTTTTGGTTATGCTAACTTGAGTAGTTTTCTAGTATCTGCAGTCAAAGTGTGCCAAGTAGAACAGTGGCCATGGTTAAGTTACTGACATTCTCTTTGCCTTAGTTTCCTCATCTATTAAGTAGAAATAAAAACGCCTCCTTCACAAGTAGTTGTTAGGAATCAATACACGATTCCTAGTATGTATGTTCCTGGTATGTAGTAGAGATTCAGTAATTATAGCTATTTCTAAATATTGTTTCTTGGTTTGCTGCAAGAGGCTGCTACAAACTCTCAGCACGGGTATCTTCAGTCCTCCTCACGTGGTATTAGATGATGGTGCCTAGACTACCATGGAGATGTGCAGCCTGTGCTAGGTCAACACTGTAGAGCTCCGGGGGAAGCATGGACCTGCCAAAAGTAGTGGTAATAGGGACATTTCTCCATTTGGTCTACTCTGTGGCTTGTCCGTCATTCCATGAGACTCATGGTACTGTGACTCAAAATCATCAACACTTACACTCATTCACCGCTTCTCCAAACCTTCATACAAACATATCCTGAGATTTTTTTTTTTTCAATTATTTCAAAATATTAAGGGGATACAAGTGTTTTGGGTCACATGGAATTGTTTTGTAATACTTGAGTCCTGACTAGAGGCGTGCATGTCACCCAAATCGTGTCCATAGCACCCCTTAGGTCGGTTTATTCCCCTCTCTGCCTCTGGTTTCTGGTTACTTTCCGCTGAGTTTTACTTCCCTCTGTGCATGTGTCTGCTCGTCGGTTTCTTCCACTGTAATTGTGAGTACATGCAGTGTTTGTTTTTCCATTCTTGAGATACTTCACTCAGGAGAATGGTCTCCAGTTCCATCCAGATTGTCGCAAAAGGTATTAATTCATCTTTTTTTTTTTAACCAAGGCATTTTCACTATCCTACCCATGGACATGTCATAATTCAGGTTTCATTTTATTTTTGTTTTTGTTTTCTTTTTTATTGTTTGGGATTCATTAACAGTACAAAGAATTAGGTTACACCGGTTGCATTTGTTAGGTAGAATCCCTTTTATAATTGTGTCCTGCTCCCAAGAGGAGTGCCATACACCATAACCCCCATCCCTCTACCCATTCCCTCCTTCCCCAACCCCCCATCTTGTATTAGCTCATCTCCTGCCTTCATATTAGAATTGAGTACATTGGATTCTTGCTTCTCTATTCTTGTGATGCTTTACTAAGAAGAAAGTGTTCCACCTCCATCCAGGTTAATACAAAAGATGTAAAGTATCCATCTTTTTAATGGCTGCATAGTATTCCATGGTATACATACACCACAGCTTGTTAATCCATTCCTGGATTGGTGGGCCTTTAGGTTGTTTCCACAGCTTGGCAATTGTAAATTGAGCTGCAATAAACAATGTAGTTCAAATGCCCTTATGATAAAAGGATTTTTTTCTTCTGGGTAAATGCCTAGAAATAGGATTGCAGGATCAAATGGGAGGTCTCATTTGAGTTCTTTGAGGATTCTCCACACTTCCTTCCAAAAAGGTTGTATTAATTTGCAGTCCCATCAGTTTGGTTTTGTTTTTTAACACACACACACACACACACACACACACACACACACACACACACACAAAATGCATTTCAAAGATCTTTACTGGACCAATCCAATGAGGTCCTTGCCCAGACTATGTTCCTGCCTCTTATGACCTGGTTACACTGATGTTTCATGTGCTCCAACTATTTATCCACAGTTCCAAATAAGCTCCAGGAAATAACAACTATGACTTACTTCACTATATTTTAGAAAAATAAACTCAAATTTCACAACCATCAGATAGCATCTGGCTCCCTTGCTCACTGAAAAAGGAGATCTAGGGAACTTCTGGGTAGCATCTATTTTGCATCAGTCACAAAAAAAAAACATCACTTATACAAGAAAACACAGATGTCTTTCCAGCATCTGATAAACTAACTGCTGGTGTTCTACCCAGAAAGTCTGCTGAAAATTCATAATCTAAATCTTCCTTCCAAAAGAAAATTTAATCTTTAATACTGCCAACTCAGTCCCACATAGAAAGGCAGGTTTCTTTGAAGTAGGGACAAGACTACCGCTTTGCAAGAATTACCATTAAGACATGGATATGCTGAATTCTGATTAAAGCTTAAAGCTAGAACATATTGTTATTATCGACAGAATCTTAGAGAGTACTTTAAAAAAAAAAAAAAACCATAAAAGGACTGCTGAAAAATAAAACTAGAAGAGGATTTCTTAAACTTTCTTTTTTTTTTTTTAGAGACAGATTCTCACTTTATCGCCCTCAGTAGAGTGCTGTGGCATCACAGCTCACAGCAACCTCCAACTCCTAGGCTTAGGTGATTCTCTTGCCTCAGCCTCCTGAGTAGCTGAGACTACAGACACCTGCCACAATGCCTGGCTATTTTTTTTGTTGCAGTTTGGCAGGGTCTGGGTTCAACCCCGCCACCCTCATTATATGGGGCCAGTGCCCTACCCAGTAAGCCACAGGTGCTGCCCTTCTTAGACCTTTTCCTATCAAAATGAATATAAAGCAAGTAAATGTAGTGTTTAGTCTTGATAATATAAACAAATGGAACACAGAAACAGTTTAAAATAGTACCTTCTCATAGTCCAACTGGATTCCAAGAGCAATAATAAGATATTTGTAGGAGATCTGCAACACAAAAAGATGTTATTTTAGACCAGGACCCAAGAAGCAGCAGCCCGAAGGCAGATTCAGGCCCCCAGTATGTGTGGTCTTTCCATTCTTTGATATGAATACTTGGGACAGAGAGAGGTGAGCAGGCAGGCAGAGAGGGATACATGGTTCAGTTCTCCATCCATGCCCTCTGCTCTCTATGGCTCACACCTCACTGGCTCACAGATGATGTAAACCCTGCCTAGGCCCGGACAGCTTAGGACTCCCATGCTTTCACAGGAGAACAGTGTAGACCTCGCCAGAAGGTTAGCTATGACGACAACCAAGAGGTCACAATTATTAGTGCAGTGCTTATGGGATAGTGGTATAATGGCCTTCCTAGTATTAAAATATAACCAACTTTCTCTAAAATCTGTGGGATAACATGTGAATCACAAGCAAATCTGACATGTCTTGTGGACCGAACCAATCACGTAATTAGGAAACTGTTCTTTGGAGGGACATCGAAAGGCTGCGTTATAGTGTACCTTATCTTACTTAACGATCGGATTGGGATGAAAAAATCTGCTCATCGAATATGGGTACTGTGCGTATTCATACTGAAAACAAGAGAATTCACAAATATCATGGTGGAGATGCAAGTTTAGGAGCAGGAAGAAGTTGAGGCCAGAAAGTGTAAGCAAGAAGGGTGTAAAGGACAAGAACAGGCCCAGAAAACTGGAGATGGAATGATTGTGATGAGACTCAGGTGCTCAGAAAGGAGAACAGATAGTGATTACTATGATCTTGTACCAAATAAAGCAGAGCAAGCAAGCTGAGTAAATCTCATTTGGGGAAAGAGGACTCTAAGACCCAAGAATGCTTATCTCTGGCCAGGAAACCAAGGGAACAAGTTGCCAAAGAGAACCTACACTGGAATCCAGCCAACTTAGCCCCAAGTCCACCACCACAGCAAGGCTTCCCATGACTCAATCACCCTCCCTGCCAGCTCCTGCCAGGAACTTCCTTAGTGCAGTGACGCTGCCATAATACATAAGAGTAATGTCCTCCCTAGTATACCAAACACACCTAGAGGATAAAGGTTACGTCTTATTCCTTATGTTCTAAAAATTCAGCACAGTCACTAAAGTGAGGAACTTGGCATTGTACATGAGATGAATGATTCAGTTGCTTGTGAAAAATACAATTTATCAAAGTAGATAATGTAAGCATCTTCATTTGCATGTTTGCCTATCCATAGACAACCACTGCTTTCAAATTCCTTATTCTACAGGAACGTGTACCAGGCCCATTAAATGGGTGATCGAGCCATACTGAGTCAGGTGACAGCTAGCATGGAGATTGGGGTGATGATCTATAAGGGAAACACGTGAAAACTGTCAACAGGAAGAGCTTGTGGGTTGCACTTGCCACAAAGTATAATAGAGTATCATATTGATTATGCCCTATTATATTTTATTAAAGCATAATATTGGCTATTTCTAAGAACTAGGAACAGATAGCTTAAGATTTGGGGGGAAAAAATAAAACTACTAAGGGAGAATAAACCCTAAATAGCAAGAGAACAAAAAGAAAGCCTCGAGCCTTTTGAATGAGTTCAAGTTTCCAGTCGAGATGACCTAAGCACTCAGGAATTGCAAAAGCTCGTAGACAAGATTTTGAGCAATTGCAGAGAACAGTGTAGACCTTGCCAGGAGGTTGACTATGAGCAAGTATTCTCAGAAATGGTGGGGAGATAGATTCTGATGCTAACAACTTAGTAAATAGGCTATCCATTGCAAAATTCTAGGCTCATCTACCCAGTAGATGTCTCACAGTTATTTAGAAGCAGAAGAGTACCAACTCGAGTTCACAGATGATAAGCCAGGATTTAGTCGGCAGTCTGGAACTATGCTGGCATATAGTAGACACTCAGAAAATACATCCTTTCCTTTTATATGTATTCTTTAAAAAAATAACATTTCTTGAGCATTTGTTCTGCGTAAGGCATGGCTCTAAGCACTTTATGTGTTTTTATTCATTTAATACTCACAAAAGCCCAGTAAGGTAGAGATTATTCTTATTTCCAGTTTTCAGATAAAGAAACTGAGATACAATTTGCTGACAAATAGTTACTGATATTTGTGCTAGGTCCAGGGCATACAACAATGAATAAGAAAAATACACTTCCTGCCCTTTAGGGACTCAGTCTAGTGGGTGAAATAGACATTACTAGATAATAACACAAATAATTACTAAATCACAGAATGCTGTAATAGCATGTCAAGGAGCCTAACGTAGTCTGGTAAATCAGAGAAGGCTTACCTAAGTGGTCATATCTAAGCTAACAATAAGTAGAAATTAGAAGAAGTAGGAACAGCATGTGCAAATGTCCTGTGGTAAGAAGGAGGCCAAGGTCATTGAAGAATTGAGAGGCCAGTGTTGCAGGAGCAGTAACAAGAGGGAGAATAGAACCATGTCAAGTCTGAAGAAAGAATAAGAGCCAGTCTACTTAGAGGCTGTGAGATGTTTCCAGAGAAACACACCCCGGGATTAGAAAGAGTCAGAGACACACTGAATCTCAGTTTTAGGAGTAACTTCAACTCAGTCTTTCACCTAGTGAATAAGATAGAATAAGAACGGAATTATTTGGCAAATGGGATAATATTTGCTAAAGAATAATTTGTGCAATCTAAAAAAGCTCTCTAGAGACATGTTAGAGAATCAAAACCTTGAACTTAAATGAAGCCATCTGTGGAAAGCTAGGAAAAAATTGCTGATTGGGTGGCAGAATCATAAATCCAAAAGATCAAAACAGGTTCTGGGGGATAAACTAAAAACCAACAGGATGACACCTCACATGATTGGTGCTGATTTCTGATATCTGGCTATGAAGTACTTTTGCCTAATAAAGTCTTGGAATAAAGTCCCACCAGAACATACCAGCTTCTTTCCCAACCCTAAAACAAGACACTAGAACTTCCCTAAGGATCTACGCCTTAGGAGAAATAGGACTGGGACCACCTAGTGCCTCTCATTCCCAAGAGATGAGACAAGTTAATGACCCTTAAGATAAGCACAAACCCAACCACAGAAGGCTGCAACTTGAAGGATCTGATCATGGAGGCCGGCCCTGCTGTATCAAAAGGGGTGGTACAGCAGGGCCACCTGTTGTACCTCCACCTACATGATGGAGGCCTCCTGGCCCTGTGAGCAGGAGACTGGCAAGGTAAAAAAAGCCACCAAGTTCCATCTTGGGTATTGATTCGATCTTGGTTCAATCTTGTGTATAATTCAGTCTAGTCTCCTGCAGACACTGAGGAAAATAAGAAGTGTCTGAACCATCAATGGCACCAAAACAATATATAAAAAAATTTTAATTAAAATAAATAAGTATATATACATCTATCTATTGTGTGTGTGTGTGTGTGTGTGTGTGTGTGTAATCATTCCTACCTTTAAGCAAAACAAAAGACAACTGTACTCTTTTGGGATGGGGGAAGCCTGACTTGACAGTGAGTCATGTGAAAAGGACGCAGAAGTTTGAACTGACCTCAAGGCCAGCATGAACCAGCACTGTGGTAACTGTCACTAGAACAGCAAATGCTAACTCAGGCAGCACTGGCCACGGCAGAGAATGGGCCACTCTCTCTCCACGGGACTGCTCTCTTCCAAGCTCCTTGTTCATGAGGCACTAACAAGCCAGATGTTGTCCAAAGCAGGATAAAGAGGGAAATTCTGGAAGACGAAACTACAAAGTGTGAGGAAGAGTTGAGGGGCGTGGGGACAAGGGACTAGTCTTTCTACCTAAAAAGAAAACTTACACAGAACATGAGAGCCATCTTCAAATAGCTGAAGGGTTTCTCCACAGAAAAAAAGAGAAAACATGTTCTCACACACGATAGGACAGAACAAAGAACAAGAAAGGCATTAAGGGTATCAAGGACAATAACATTTTGGGGGCCCAAGAAAGAACAAGAAAAATGTTACAAGAAGGTGGATTCTGGCTCAGTAAATGCAGAACTTTCATGTAACTGGACTGTCTAAACAAAAAATGAAGAGGGCTAACTTGTCAGAGAACTTGTTGGCCATGGACTATGTAAATACCAACCCATTTTAAATTTAATTCCCCACCCCCATGCACCTCAACTCCAATTACTTGGTTCTATAGTTTTTCATGCATTCTCATCACATTCTAACATTTTATATACTTTAATTATTATGTCTATTGTTTATTGTATATCACCTCCCACTAGGATATGAAATCCAGGACAGTAAGAACTTCTGTCTGTAATGCTTGTATCCCTGTACCTAGATTACACTAGACCCAAATAAATATTCACAGAATGCATGAGTAGAGGCCAGAGAGACAAGGATCATGAGTGCTAAAAAACCAGGTACTCTGTCTTGGCCAGAGTTCAGGAAAAGACTATAGACATATAGAGAATCTCCGAACTCCCTAAAATCAAATGTGAAATTTGGCACATATGTGCATTTTTCTAGAGAGGGCCTTTATCTGGTGTTCAAAAAGATCCATGACCCAAGGAAAGCTTAGGAATACCTACAACAGATGAATCCCTGCTTGGAGGAAAGGAAGTGTGAAAACACATTAGATCCCCACCAAATTTAATGCTACAATTTTGTGAAAATGCCAGAGTCCCTAGTCAAGGGCTGAGATGTAAATCCAATGATGCTCTGGGAGCCCCAGAACCACGGAGCCTTGGCCAAGGTGAAACATGAAGGCCACACTGCCTGCTGCTGTCCTAGGCTCGGCGCTGATGAGAGGAACCAAGCTGCAAATGGCTTCTGAGGTATCAGACAGTCTGGGCCCATCATCTCACCATCATCTCCTTGTCCTTTCTGTCAAACATGGGGTAGCAGTTGCTGACAAGCTTCGACCCCTGGGTGGGGGTGATAGACTTCCACCTGGTGAATTCTCCCTAGTTCTGGCACAAACCTCCTGGGAGTCGCAGGATTCCCCTACAGCCCTGGCATAATGCCCCTAGTGGATATTTTCCAGCATCCTATTCCTCTGGGAGCCAGGTGTCAGATAGAAAAGCTGGTTATTTTAAAAGAAAGAGATGCAAAGAGGGGCCTGCTGGTTTTTGGTTTTTGGTTTTTTTGTGTGGTTTTTGGCCAGGGCTGGGTTTGAACCCACCACCTCCGGCATATGAGGCTGCTGCCCTACTCCTATGACCCATAGGTGCCACAGGGCCTGTTGTTTAGACATGTAGCAATAGCATAAACATTGCATCCAATAAATATTCAGATGCAAGATACTATTCCAAGCAATACCCTGCAGTGGGTATTCAACAAATACTTACCTTGGTTGTTTATTTATTAATTCAACATTACTCAGCCCCTCCATTTATCCTCTATTTACTACACAACTTGCCATCTCATGCAGTACTCAACACACACATTCATACAGGTGCACACCTACCACTCTTTCACCATGAAGCTACCCAGTTTGTTGTGCGTTAATACAAGCCCTCAGATTAACAAAAAACCCATAGGCCCCAATGGTTACCTGCTTGCTGCTGTCTGTGTAGATGCAGTTCTTGTCTGGGTTCAGCTCAACCACTCTATCTTTAATCCATTCTACACCAGATGGAATCACACTTGCTGTGGGACGACCAGATAAGGACAGCGGTTTGGCACCAGCACCCACCAGCGTCCAGATTGGCTGATAGAAATGTCTCTGAGAAACAGAATGGGAGAAGATATTTGCAAGTTATGTTTCCGACAAAGGTTTAATAACCAGAATCCACAGAGAACTCCAACGTATAAGCAAAAAAAGAACAAGAGATCCCATCACAGGCCAGGCAAGGGATCTGAGGAGAAACTTCTCTGAAGAAGATAGGCGTGTGGCCTATAGACATATGAAAAAATACTCATCATCTTTAATCATCAATTTTGAATTAAGGAAACATTTATACAGGTTCATGAGTTATAGCCTTTATCACATCACTAATGGAAAACTTCAAATGATGCTAATAGGAAGCCAGCAGATAAATGTACCTTTAAGTAAGGAATTCATGGCATGCAGAGAGCCACAAATAAAATCGGAAACCCAGCAAAGAGATCCAGCGTAGCATTGATAACTTAAAAATAAACATCTACTCTTATGGGCTCTTTTACTGCACTTTGGAATTATTCATTTGATTAGAAAACTCATTGCCAAGATACAGTGTGTGTGTATGTGTGTGTCTATCTTTTCTTTATATGTATATATAAACTATGGAATGGATAGTGAAACTAGATTTAACTCAAAGAATACTTATCGCTTTCTCAGTTTTGTTTCTTTAAGCATAGTTTCCTCATTAGATATCAGAAGTAGTGTTTAGAGGTGTCTTAAATTTTAACATGTCAATAGAATTGAGTATAGGAGGAAAGTAGTTTGCAAGATTGGAAAAAAAAAAAAAAAAGGAAATAAAACAAAGATTCTCCTCTTTATGCACTCTGTGTTATTCTGACGATGGTTCTGCAGAACTTACACCAAACTCTGCAGATCTGCTGTGGAATTACCTCCAGTCTACCGTGTGTGAACTCTGAACTTGCACTATTAGAGCGTAAGCAGATAAACTTTAAGTTTAGGGAATCATTTTAGTCATTTTAGTTCATGTGGAAATGTCAGTAGCTGAATCTAAATACAAAAATAAGGTGGTCTAAAGTAATAAAGTCAACACGAAAAGTTGTGTCTCCTCCACCTTATCTATTCTTTTGGCTTTTTGTGCATCAAATACAGGGCATAAGGACTTCCTATATACTTCTGGATAAAAAAACTAAACAACTGAAAAAAACAAAACAGAACAACTAAACAACTGAGGATAACGACATTGGAATCCGTAATTGTGATCAACATGTGTAAGGGACAGGCACGTGTTGCTTTTTTTTTTTTTTTTTTGAGTTGTCATTTTTCAAAACAATGAATTAAGTAATGTATTGGAGGTAAGAAATTCAGAGAGACCATGAAAAATGACCATGAAGGTAAAGAGTTGGAAATTTCGGTGGGCAATCATCTTATCTGTAAATATTATATAAAGTGTGACTTGAAGAAAAGAGCAAAATTTGTATGTGAGCCAAGTAGATATAACTTTCATTTTATTTTTATCCTCACACCTATATAAAATATTGTTCTAGTTCAAGGCAAGAGTGTGAATATTCAAACCTGCTAAAGCTACCCAAGAATGATAAGATTAATAATACATGTCAAAAAAGAAAGCAAATGTTATGAATCCGGGTGTGAATGTTATGTGCCCTGTTTCTGGTTTTAGCTCTTTTTTTTTTTTTTTTTTTTTTCTTTTTCTCTTTCATTTACATTTTTTACAGAAAGAATCTTGTATTCCATTGATGAGATGAGTTTCTAATGTTTGTACCAAACAGAACAGTACCATTAAGAAAACCTGAAAAAAAGAAAGAAAGAAAGAAAGAAAGAAAGAAAGAAAGAAAACCTACTATAATATTGTTTCTTTTCTTTCTTTCTTTCTTTTTTTTTTTTTTTTTGAGAAAAAGATTATTGTTTTTTAAAAGGCCACAAGTTTAATGTGCTGCCCTGACCTGAGATCAAAATTTTAGATTTGTTTTTAGAGGAGGGATTTTGCTTTGTCCAGTGTTTATGACCAAGCTTCCTTCATCACTGCTGTGGGGTTATCACATGCAACTGGGTTAAACAAATGGAAAGAACATTCCTATCACATACCCAACCCTCAGTCCAGATGACAAACCAAACAATTGAACCATAAATGTCATCATTAGCTTGATTTTATATATATTCACATATATTAAATGTGTTTTTGGTATGTACATATTTGGCAATGAGTCAAAAAATAATCTACTAGCATCTTTAATAACTCTTATTTAAGCAAAATATGGCTTGAATAAGTAATGTGATCCAGAAGTCTGAGTAATCCCAGCCACAGTTCACTAGGATTTTCAGTAGTTACTGATGCCTATGAATGTTTCTAGCTTTTCTTTAAGTCCCTGTGAAAACAGGTTTGTCCTTGAGGTGTCAGATTAACACTCCACTCAGAAGACAAATTGTTCATGGGCACACTGGACATATGAGAGCCATTAGATAGTATGCTCCACATTCTTGAAAAATGAAAAATTCTAGGCAACGTTACATTTTATAAATGCAAGATGTTTATTATTACAGTACCGGCAATAAATGTTTAGAAACTGGAGAGAGTTCGCAATGGTTCTGACTAGGAACATATGTCTATTGAGTTCATTGGAAGCAGAACCATTGATTTCTGGCATTAAACAAAGGGTCTGGAAGCTATTATACATTTAGGCTTCTATGAGTATTTAATTATATCATAGGAGAACACAATTTCTGTTGTGTGCATAGTGATGAATGTCTCTACTTATTCATGTTACTATGCGTGATAGATGAGTTTAAACCAGATGCTGTAACTTTCTTGCAATTTGACCAAATTATTTAAATCACATTCTGTAGAAATTCAGAAGATATCCTCATGAATATCATTAAGTAAATGTGTCCCATTGAATCTGTTTACAGATTTATCTAAGAGCAATATACAAATTAAAACACACACATACATATATACATACACACACAATTTTGTATAAACATTTCTGCCCCTCAGTGTAAACTGATAAATACTATTATATTGCTTTTACACTTACGCACTTCCACAGGTCTGTCAACTTTCTTTCTTTCAGTGATAATTGCTCAGAAATGTGATTGCTGCAGCTTATTTCATATTTGCCACTGCACACTCGGACATCACCAATAATGCAATTCATGGTCTATTTTCTGGCAGCTTTCTTTCTATGTGACTGCAGTTAAGCTATGGCCTCTGGCCCTCTTTGATGGTTAAATTAAGGTAAATTTTACATTTAAGAAAATATTTTCTTAAAAAACCCATTTGAGTAAGAATTTATATGAAACTAATACTTTACCTGTACCTAGAAAAATAAATTACAGACACAGCAAATGTATACCAGAGAAATGAATGAATGAGATTCTAAAGGGCTACACAAAAGAAAAAAAACAAAAAAGTTAAAAGGTGGTACAACATTCAAGAGCAAAATGAAATTCTATTTACCAGTAAAGGTGACCTAGCTTAAAATTCCAGAATTGCCTCTATTCACAGATTATTCTGAATCTTTAAGAAATCAAGAAAAATTTTAGAAGTTTCCTATATGGTGGGATTTAGAACATCTTCCTCATATCTTTCTCCATGCTTTCTGATTTGTCCATATCAAGGACCTGTGGTTAACGAATCTCAGAATATAACAGTTATGAGTTCAAAGTCTTTTCAAATTATCAGGAATTATTATTGACTCATGAATGCCAAATGCATGCAAGTCTGAATTATTTAAAAAATGTTACTTTAAAAAAATGAAAAAAATTACTTAGTAGATGGACTATAGTGAGTATTTAATGGAAAGATAGTTATTCAATTTTTCTATTTTTCATCGTATTATTAAATAGATTTTATAAATGGCTTACTTCTATAAAAAATCAAGAATATCAAGAAAAGCTGAAGATTTTATTTTAGTGATGACTACCATAATGAATACAGATAAGGTCATTGAAGGAATGAAGTAGCTAGAATTGTTGACATAGGCCCAGCTGAAAATCAAAGATCTTTCAGCTAATTTATCACATGTATACACAGAAGCTACCAAGGCTTAGATAAATCAAACACCAACAAAAACAGTACTGAATATTTGTTTCAAAGTATTCAAATTTTTGTATGAACAGATACTAGATGTCATAAATGCCATTTTCTACTTGAAATAATTATATTGATAAATCAGAGAGTAGATTTAGCAGCATAAAGCCAATAAAATATAAAGCAATGTCTTGTCAAAGTATCTTCTCTTTAAATAACCCTTTATTTAAATTATTATTATAGAATGATGTAACTTAGAATAAGAAAAAAAAATGTATTATCTTAAGACACATTTTATCTTGGTAACAGTATAATTATCAGGCACTATTACAATAATAAAGTGCATACCTGTTCATAGCAGAAATCAATGATTCTTTCTCTGTTCTATATAGTGTATGTATTTTGCATTATCAGGATTGTCTGTCTCCATTAATCCATTTACAAAGTGTGGTCTTATTTTTCTTGTAACTCACTTTTGATAATACTTTACTATATGTAAATTTAAATATAATATAATTATGCTGATTCTATTTCTTGCTGGTTATCATCTAATTGCATTGGGAAAGGTGGGAGTTAGGTCTTTGAAAATGAGAAAAACAGGAAAGAGAAAGATGACAAATCAACATCCTCCCAAATATGCAAGTCTAAATTTTAGCGTGATGGTCTGATGACACCTTGGAAGGACAACTCAAACTGCTATAGGTTTTCTCAATCACTGATGAACAGACCCTATTGGAGCTAATTGTCTCATTTGCATTTCTATGACTTCCATACTCATAATCCAGATTAAAAGTATAGGGTATTAGTATAGATCAATTTTACGCTACCTTATATAAACTTTGGAATATCCTAGAACTATAAAAAGGACAGAGGTGGGTCCTGTACCCAGAGATTCTGCTATAATTTGTGGGGGGATGATTCTTCTGTGTAGCCAAAATTGAGAACCACAGAATATTTGTACTTCTGAATACATTTCTCTAAACCTCAAACAAAAGAAGAATAGAAAGAAGGAAGACTTTCACTAGACCTATTATCCAATTTTTTTTAATAGATAAAGCCTAAAATCTTAAAACATGTCTTGAATATGTCAAGATAAACTATATGATATATTCCTTCAAACATGCATTCTTTCACTTAAACATCAGTTGAGGCATTGTTGACAGGCACTGTGTGAGGTGCTAAAATATACAAAAATTAGAGTTTCCTTACTCTTAAAGATCTGTGTAGAGAATACTGAACACAACACATAAACTAGTTATCAGGAGACTGAATAAGACTAACAATGGAGGTATAAACATAACACAGTAAACTCATCAAGGAAGGCGGATGAATACTTCTCAGACACGAAAATAGTTCAAGTGCTTCTGTGAGAAGTCTGGAAGTTGTGACTTCAATAACTTGATGCCCTTTGGAGTTCTCAGAAAGGGAAAATATTGGTAGCATCTGGAAAGAATGAGTTGGAATCCCTTGATGATTTCAGGCTTATGCAATTATGTGTATGTGGGTGGGTGGGGGGACATGCATGTTCTTGAATCCTGTTGAAGTTTCCAAGGAAATTTGGATCACCCAGTTTACCTGGTTACTAAAACCTTATTCTGTGATGTTTTTAAGAGGTCTGACAATGAAGTTAGTGAATTTATTCTAGAAAGTGTACTGCATACCTCAATGCTGAATATCACTATAATCCCCTTCAAAATACTCCTGTTACACTAATACACTAAGCTCCATCTCCAGCACTTAGTCCAACCTTCAAAGCAATTGTGGAACTCCTTTTCTGGAATGGCTATTTAAGCTATAATTATATTTCCTTTGATGTCATGAATATCATCAAAATGTCTTTCTTCCAATATTTCCTTTATCTTCAAGTAAAATGAAAAAATGACTGGGGCCAGATCATGTGAGTAAGAGGGATGTTCCAATACTGGCTAAAAACTCCTTCACAGACAGTGCCATGGGAGCTGGTGCATTGTCACCATGCAAGAGCCATGAGTTGTTGGCCAAGCTTATCAGTAAAGATTTTCTTTTGTTTCTCTATCAATGCTTACATGGTCTGCTATACTTCTCACAGTCAACTGACAATTTTGACCCACAATTTCTCTAAGTTTAGCAATGTTTTTATCAGTTCTGCCGTTATTTGCTGCCTTGCCTGTCTTCATCAGTGATCTATTCTCTCCCTTCAGAAAGCACTTAATCCATTCATACACTGCCACTTTCTTCCTGGCATTATCCCCATAAACTTGAACTACTATGTCCCTGATTTCACTTTTCCCCTGTACAAACATTTACAAATGTTTGTTCATTGCTCTAATTGAAGCTCTGATGGTGGCACAAAAATACATGCAACAGTAATAAATGCCACTGAGCAAGACACTGGCACAGCCAGGAGACAGCAATATACCAAGTTTATGAAATTTTTACTGAATTGTATATAAAACCTTGGTGGCAAGTGTTTGAACTTAATTGTCAGACCTCATATATAGTAGTTTGAAACTATGAAAAAATTAGTGAGCAAATAAATAAAAAAGGAACACAACGTTTCCCTATGTAGTATTTTCTCCATAATCTAATTTTAATTTTCTTTAATTTTTATTTTTTATTTTTCAATTTTTAAATTGATAGCTAAATATTATATTCATGTATCATATACATCATGATGCTTTGAAGTATATATACTTAGATTTAACCATTCTTATGTAGTTTTGATTTAAGTAAAATATTTGTCCTTCAAACTGTTTTATTGGCTTTTAGTTGAACATGGCAGGAACTATTTTGGGGATTTATAATTCCATTTAAGTGTATACTTTTCTAAAACTTCTGGATCATTACTACCCAGTAGGCAATACTGTCATGACCCTCTAGGCATTGTGCTGCACTGACATAATTCTTATTTTTGGTAGCTTCAGACACATGATCTGTATGTTTCATTTGTAGTTCCTTAATCCTAACTTCATGATAGATAATGTCTTGGTAGACTGGAGACAACACACTCTGAAGTCAGATTTATCCAGAGCAATAAGTGTCCTCATTTCTAAAATAAGTATAATCTTATACCTTAAAGAAATACAGAATAGTCAACGTAAAGTATCTAGCAACATGAATGTTATAAATTAGATACTCTTGTTTGGTAGGCTACCATTAAAATCTCTCCAAGAAAGCACTCACCACCTGTCCTCTCCAGGCTCGGAATGGATGTAGTTTTGTTGTGGTACACACATAACATTACTTATCACTAAGAATGTGGTTAAAAGAAAGTGAGTCTGAATCATTTTAAAGGGCAAAGTATTTACTAACTCTGAAATTCCAATTAAAATAGAATCTTGATAGTTATGTCAATATAAAAATATATCACGTGTTTTTATTCCTTTTTCCCTGTTTCAATGCCTTAGGTTTAAATTAAAATGATGAATCTAGTATAACAGAATCAATGACAAATTTGCATATACAAGTCACAGGCAATTGAGAAAATACACAAAGTTAAATAAGATTAACAAAAAAGAAGGATATCTTCCAAAATTTTTAATGGTGAGAATCCACCCTTACTATAAAAATATGGCAAATGTCAGTGCTCAAATTCAGAAAATTTTGCATTATCAGTGTCATGAAAAGTATGAAAAGAAGGTATTTTGCCAGTGTTGTAGGAGATATCCAAGCGAAAAAGGAAATGAATTAAACAGAAGGCCAGGGAGAATAACAACCTAGGTAAGTACTATCAGGTTAAAAACCAGATGATGAATAATCCAAATATAACACAGTTATTCGTTTAAACTATTAAATGTTCTAAGTCCTCTAATATTTCCCTACAACTATTTTTTTTTTCCCCTTTCACTTTTTCTCCTCCCTAAATGGCAGCGCTAAACATGGTTTAAAGACACTGGGGGGTGAGGGGGAAGTCAAAATTAAACAAAGTAACCCATCTTGTTTGTTTAGTTTCCAGGAATTTAGATTACGCATTTTACAGCTATCTATTATTTACAGTGCCTCAGGCAAGGGGAGCACTTTCTTTCTCAATGTTTATGGTAGAAAAAAATAAAGTAGGGTTTTCAACAGACTTCTTAATATTACTGCTTGTGCGTCTATTAGGATAGGTGTCTAAAACACATATTTGACAGTGCTATTATTGTAATCTAAATTTCCTCTTAAGGATTTTATCATTTTATTGTTTGTTTATGATACAATGACATCTTGGCATTCTTTAAGAGCTGTGACACTTTTTCTCTAAGAAAAATATGGTACAGTATTTTTGTCTTACATTTATTTTATTCTGCAACTAATTGCGTGATTTAAATATATTGACTACTATTAAACACTATGAGAACATAAAATAGTATTTGTTATACAAGTCAAGGTAGTAGTAGAAGAGAAGTAATATCAGAATATTGTTATTTGTTTGCAACATTTTGAATTCAGTTCTACTTATTTTATACATATTATCTAATGCTATGAGCAAATACCCATTCTAAAGACGAAATAATGAAGATTTGAAAAAGAAATACATGATCTGCTCAATGGCTCAAGCAAGTAAGTGGGAAATACAGTTTGGGTATTGATACTGTTACCTATTAAAGATTTATGAACTACCTTTTGCTCTTATCAAACCTATAATTTAGTTAAGGCAATTATCCACTCAATTGGCAGAAACTATACCTTCTTGAAAACTATTTTTGTGAATAATTATGTCCTATTCCTTTTAATGTGTGATCTATATATCCTGGCTCTCAATTAGTCTGTACTTATAAAACAAAATTATCTTCTGTACTCTACCTGAGGGTTGTTTAGCTCTGCTTTTCTGTCATCCAAAAATATCAACCTTGACTTCTTCCAACACTTACAGATGGAGCTGGAACTTGTGGGGCTCCTATCTTTGTGGATCATTCTACAGCTGGTGCATCACAGGCCACCTACCCCCGCCAGGGCTCCATTGCACAGTGCCATGTTGTCTGTTGGTTCTACTGTGGAGTGCTGTGCTTTTGGTGATTGCCTTCTCAGGTCCATGGGGAAATTCCATACCATCCTATGGGAGTGAGATTTTCCTTGGGAAGACATTTATTAAAGCGGGGAACACTATATATCTGAGGTGAGTAGAGACATACTCTATCTGGATCCAGTAGGAGCTTGAACCTACAGTCTGAGGTATGGAGAATTCTTCCAGTAATGAGGTGAGCCAGCATAATTAGTCAGAAACAAATAGACCAGGAGTGGTGATGTGAGTGAATGGTAATACTCAGAACCAGCAATACAACCAATTGATTCTGTTTGTTATTGTTTTCTAAGAGATTACTGGGTATCCTTCCCCTGAAGTGTGGAGTGTAGCCTAACCAACCCTCCAAGGATTATCTGATTCTATAAAGGTGTGGCTTTTATTGGAAAATAGCCTGAAACTCTGGCCTTTAATACATGACTCTCCACCTCCAGCCAGGTAGTTTTAGGTGATAGACGATAATGGGCTAGAAACAGTGGATCAAAGTTTTAAGCAGTGGTCACAGCGGAAGGACCTAGTAGTATCAGTTCACTTTTGAATTCAGAGTAAGCAGTGGAAGGTTCAACTATCTCTTTGATGGTTGGAGTTCATCAATTAGAGGGTGCATGAAAACATACATGTTATAAAGATAGACTTTCCTCCAAGAAACATAACTTTCCTCCAAGAAACACATCACATCACTAGAAATTGAATATTAGAAATACACTTGAAAATTCAGTGTTTCTGAATAAAAATATTAACTGGGGCCTGTATTAGCTTCATGTAGCTGCTATAACAAATTACCATAAACTGACTAGTTTAAAACAACAGGAATTTATTTTTTCTCAGTTCTGGAGCCAGAAGTCTGAAACTGG
Organism: Loris lydekkerianus; assembly: GCA_963574355.1. NCBI lineage: Eukaryota > Metazoa > Chordata > Mammalia > Primates > Lorisidae > Loris > Loris lydekkerianus. The sequence continues at coordinate 24,825 of CAUYPK010118467.1, forward strand.
TATCCTTGGTGTTACTATTTTTAAAGAGATTACTGGGTATCCAGATTTGCACTCCCTTCACAGGCTCTGAAATAAAATCCATTTCTTATCTCTTCAATTTCTGGTGGATGTCAGCAATCCTAGGCTGGTGGCCACATCCTCCAACCTCTGTCCCCTTCTTTACGTGCCTTCTCCTCTCTCTGTGTGCCTCATTTTTATAAGGATGTGTTTAATTGCTTTTAGGGGTCACTCTGATCATTCAGATTAATCTCCTCATCTCCACATTCTTAACCTAATCACACCTGCAAAGATGCTTTTTTCCAAATAATAAAACATTTAGAGGTTATGGGGATTCAGAACTGGTAAAGGGAGAATATTACTTAGCCTTCTACAAGACCACTTCTCTCTCTCTTTTTTTTTTTTTTTAAATTAGAAATATGACAATGGGCTACATGTTAAACTTAATCCTCACATAATATCTTATTAGTAAAACATAGTAAAACACTTTTGTGTAAGAAATACACTGCCGTGCAAAGATAGAAAATAATATGTACCCAAAATGTTATTCCCTGAGCCTTAAATGATAAAATTAAAAACAGGTAGCTTTATAGTTTATTTTGTGGTCACTTTTGGTCTCAGCAACATTCCCTTTATTAATAGAATATTCTTCAAGACATTTACATGAGTTCTGCATTCTACTCCTTGCATTTGAGATATAACTCAAGACTCTTCACAGATATCTTTGGTATTGTTGTTATCTACCATATGTTACTGAGGGGTATAAAAACATTTTTTTCCAATTTTACTTCCAGGTAAAAATGTTAAACGAGAGAGAAATGATTGGTTATTAAAAACAAGAGGCATCCTGCTGTGAAAATATTGACTCATGATCTATTCTATGGGGCATGTCTTAGTGCACTGAGTACTATACTCTTAGATTTGACTATCGATGAGTCATAATGGCAGTATAAAAAATGGGTCAGAGGAGAGAAACTACTTCTGCTTAGAGAGAAAGAAGATTCCAAACAGAACAGATGACAGTTGTGACCAGATTATGAGGTTTTACATTCATCAAAATGTATTTGTATGTCTTTAAATCATTAAAAAGAAAAAAAACAGTCAATGGCCAACATTGGCCAAGTCTATTCTAATACTGATCTGCCTTCCACTTCACCTGAATAACTATTTGTTTTTTGCTTCTCAAGTATTTTTGTTTGTTTTGGTTTTGTGTCTGTGTGTGCACACACACATGTGATTGTGTGTATATTGTATTGATTTTATTTTATTTGTGTACTCTAAAAACTATAAGTTTTGAGTTTCTTATACTGGAAGGTACATCCTCCAAAATATACCGAGGACTTATTCAACTTACTTCATTTCTACTGTTATCGCTCTGGTTTAATCTATCATGTTTTGCCTAAATTGCTATCATAGTTTTCTAATTAGTCTCCCTAATTCCACTCTTGCTTCTCTGAAGTTCACTTCCCACACAGAGTGATTATTTAAAAATGTAGATTAGATCATATTGATTTACTGATTTTAAAACCTCTCATGTTTGAGATAAAATCTAAAATTTTATTGTGATTGTAGGTGATGTGACCCAGCTCACCTCATCTCTTAACAGTCATTCCCCCTCTTGCTAGCTAAATTTGCCTTCTTTTTGTTTATTAAGTATGCTAAGTGTATCTCCACTTTCAGAGCCTGCTGTGTCCTGAGCTGGAAGGTAATTAATTCCCTATAAGGCACACTGCTGAGTCTTCTCATCATGTGATCATGCAAGGCTCAACTGACCTTGAGACGGCCTTGTTGAGACCGTCCAATTGAAAGCATCCTCTCAACTGCCCTCACTTTCAAATGCCTTGTTCTCCTTTACTTTCTCGGAAGGACTTATGATCCTCAGAAATTATTTTCTTTATTCACTTGTTTATAGTTATTTAGCACTATAAACACTTGTACTCCATCCATAAGAATGAAATGGTTTTACTCATAACTTTGCTTTTTGGAAGAGCCTTCACTGTGTCCTACTTTTAAACACCAACTCAGTGTCTCTGTTGCTGAGTAGTCATCTTTTAAAGATAAAACGTAGGTGTCCAGGGCTATAATGCAGGTAGATACGCCGTGTCTCTAGAATATCAAATCCTAAGGTGTGTTAACATTGAGAGTCTGATGAAGGACCTTTTAGTCTCCCCTTTTCAACTGGAACATCAAAAATGGGTTTCAAAATGCCCAAATATTCCTCTTTAAGTTTTGGTCCTAGGATAGCTCAGAAAGATATCAGAATAATTCTGTTCAGTTTACACTAGTGCTCAATAATGACAATGAGCAAATTATTTTCTCCATGCCACGATATTAGAATGTTGAGAAGTAATGCATGGACCCCACTGGATACCCACTTGAATCTTCGTAAGTAACTGCTCCTTCTGGGATAGAACAAAATGCTCCAGTGTTCACCTGATCCCTTGTCTTAGCCCCTTCATGATGCTGTAATAATATACTCTGGACTGGGCAGCTTATAAACAACAGAAATGTATTTCTTAGTCTTTGGAGGCTGCAAAGTTCAAGATCAAAGAGCTAGCAGATCTGGTGTTTGGTGAGGACTCATTTCCAAGTTCAGTGATAGCATCTTGTCATTGGGTCCTCACCAAGTTGTATAAGAGGAAAACAAGATGAGGTCACTGATACCCTTCATGAGGATGTGTCCTTCATGATCTAGATGTCTCCCAGATGCTGCACCTCCTAATCCCATCATCATCGTAAAGGTTAGGGTTTTATCATATAAATTTGGTAGGGACACAAACATTGAGACTACAGGCCTCTTAAAGCCCCAGACTTTGAGTAAACAGCATGGAAATAGTTGTGATGTGTGTAATAAACACTGCAAGAATTATATAGTGCTTATTATAAATTAATGATTATTTGGATTTTGTTATTAGCTATCAATAGTGCATTTTAATATTATAAAATAAATAGATTCAGTAGTTTGAGGAGCATGAGACAAAACAGAAAGGTCAATAAGCTCCATTTATTTGAAATTTTAAAATAAGCAAAACAATAATGTAAGGAAAATAGATGGTGTAAAACAAATTATAAGTGACATTTATTCTTTCTATATTTCACATCAGAACATCTGCATCTGTAACTAGATTATCTTAAATTGCTTAGGTTTTCAAAGTTAGCTTGTCCTTATTGATTTCAGTTTAAGAATTACAGGGAAAGAAAAACCATTCCACATAGAGAGGATGAGCAGGACCTGCAAGCATCTCCTAAGTTTTGCTAAGGGGCTTGAACTTTGCGTATGGTCATCTGTGGTTTCTATTTATTGCTTCTCACCAACTGTCCACCTCCCCCAAGACTTTCCACCTATAACTCTGTCCGTCTTTCCTCTAATGTCAACCAATCAGAGCACATTCCCTCTTCTACCTGACTGTTAAATAGGAGACATCTACTAAAATTGAGGAGTAACAGGACATTCAGTGCACAGGAAGTTTAAAATGGTGCATGGCAGCCCTCTTTACTAAAAAGAAAAAGCTTAGGTAGTGCCACAAGTGAAAAGTATTCCTGCTTTTACTTCTCCTAAGTCTTGTCTCTGAATTAATAATATCTCAGGCACCTGTGTATTTAATAGAAAACTGACTATTGCTTTAATTTTTCATTTTCAGCCAGTTTCTCTAGTCTAGGCTAGTGCATGAGAGATGCTTCTCCACAGCTTCAAAGGCCCATCACAGTAACCCTCCAATCAATTCTTAGTATTATCCTTCATCTATTATCTGCTTGGCAGTAGAGAGTGGAAAGATGGATGCCAGAGACTAGGAAGGCTGTGTGGGTGTTGGCAGGGGTAATGAGAGAAATAAGTTCTAATGTTTGCTGTCAAACATTAGGGTGACTACAGTTCACAACATATGTTTCAAAATAGCTAGAAGAGAAGGCCTGAAATGTTCCCAACATATCACAATGAGAAATACTTGAGTTATGGAGACTCTGGACACTTGCCATAATCATTACACATCCTATGCATGTAACAAAATTCCACATGTACCCATAAATACATACAAATATAACATATCAAACATCTTCAAAAATAAAAGTAAAAAATATCATTTTTCTGTCCTCTGTCTCTCTTTAGGCTTTGAAATTATCCAATGTATTTGATCGGAGCTCCCGTAAGAGCTGTGATGCTACAGGAATATTCATAATACAAGGTGAGTGTACTTTTCTTTTTTATTATGCCAAATCAGTAGGAAAAAAAGTATTAGGTCAGAATTTAGTAACTAGTTAAACTCTGACCCTAGAGGCCTGGCTCGTATGTTCACAGAAAACAAAGCATGCAGCAAGACCACAGTACCTGCTTTGGACAAGTTTTCTCTTTGGAAATGAACTAAGACAAAGGAGAAACCCCTGGTAATTATAATCCAGAGACAAATTGGGCAGTGAGTAAGACAAACTCAGTTCAGCTCAACCATTATTTGAATTGATAAATGTCCACTTTTGGGCCAGGCTGTCTGTAAAAAGAATATATTCCCTGCAAAAATACTCTGATGGTACAGAAAGGTGAATCTCAGCCTAAAAGTGGTACCCCAGAAGATGTAATGTAGGAGAGAAATATCAAATTAATAGAATCCTAAAATGTGAGGGAATAGATAGCGTAGTTTTCCAGGTGGCGGGAACAGTAGGTATCCTTAAATACATTTCCTTTCTGCTCTTGAGCTTCTCAGCAGTAAGCCATTCAATCCTTCATGCCCTAATATTTCTCATGTCAGTCTGCTGACCTCCACTAGGTAAGTGAGAGAGGAGAGACAAGTGTGATATTGGGTAAAACACACACGAGTAAAGTAGCCAATTCTGTGGTTCCAGACTTTTGAATTTCACCTGTCAGTATAATTTCAAAAATAATTATTATTCCATGTAGAGTTACTTAACTTTTGTATTTTGAATGCTGAAAGTTTACAATTATAACAATAATCATATGACTACATATATAATCATTTCACAATAAAAGGATATTATATCATTTTTTAAAAGTAGGAAAGCTTCTTAAGCCAAGAATTAAAAAGTCCCTAAATAAATTTACCTTTGTAAAAAAAAAAAAAAATATATATATATATATATATATGTATATATATATATATAAAATCTTCTAATTTTCATTTGGACAAGACCTAAGATTTCCTCATAGACTGACTCCAAAGTGCAAGAGAGTAGTTGGCAATACTGGTGTTGGTCTTTTTTAACTTTCCAGATTTTTTTCTGACCGTTTTTCTCACTATGACTACCTGATAGAAACTCATTTCTTCAAGCATATAGGTTCACAGAACTTTCTAGTCTCCTTCTGGTTTTCATTTGCTTCTAACCTTAAACCACTACTGACTTTAAAGTGTTCAGCATAAAACCCAATTTGTGCTTTTATTCATTTACAGCAGATGGGGTCAGAGTGAAAAGGGGGCCAGATTACAGCTTCCCTTTTTTTGTAGCTCCTTTATTAAAATCACTTGCATCATTTTTATAAGCATCACACTTTTTTCTAAGATGCTATTCTTATAAAGGATAAGCACTTCATTTTAGAACTATTTAGTAAGTAGTAAACCTGGGCCATCAAAGTCTCTATTAAAAAGTTACGGCCAAACTGACCTTCGTCTTAATCACAACACCCACACCTAATAGTTTTTCAGACATATTGGAATGAAATTCCAATAACATATGCTGAAGTTACAACTGCTGACAGTGAATGCAGCCAGTCCTAAAAGAATCAAGAGCTATTATTTACTGTGGTGAGAGACAGAATGAGAAAGAATTATTACTCTTTTCAATTGAAAATACTATATATTGTCAGTCTGCCAAAGGATTGGTCCTTAACGTTCTTTATAGACTTATACTTAGAGATTTTTAGTACCTATTACTTATAACAGTTATGTCTTCTTTTTTTTCTAATTGTGATTTTAATTTACAGGAAGGACTCACAAAAACAGTCATGAAGGATATAGATAAAACACGATGGATATAAAACAAATTAGTGAAAAGTATTAAGAAAGAAAAAAGAAGGAAATGACAAGAAAAGGAAGCACAGGCTCCATCTCTGAGAAAAAATCATGCCTTTCTTCACATTGAAGACGTTAGGCCGTGTAAAATTCCTGTCAACTCTACTCAGTTTGTAATTTAGCTAGCAGGGGTCCTCAAACTTTTTAAACAGGGGGCCAGTTCACTGTCCCTCAGACAGTTGGAGGGCCGGACTATAATTTAAAAAAAAAAAACTATAAACAAATTCCTATGCACACTGCACGTATATTATTTTGAAGTAAAAAAACAGAATGGGAACAAATACAATCACACCACCACATGTGTCCCGCAGGCCATAGTTTGAGGACCCCTGGAGGGTAACAGATTGTGCTGGCGTAATAATACAATATGTGGGCTGGTTCACTGAGTGTGTCTTCATAGGAACAATTGTATAAAATGTCTTTTAAAAATCAGTTAGTAATTACGGATTTTCTTTCACCATTTATGTAAAATATATAAAATGTATTTTCTATTTTATACAGAAAAGCACAGGCAGAAGTAAAAACCCATTTATATCACGACTTATGTCCCATAGGAAAAAATCAATTACATGATTGAAAGTACATATAACATTTAAGTGGCAACTGGTAGAAGGTGGACTAACTCAAAGAAAATTCATCTCTGAATGAGAGTGTTTTGAAAATGTTTATATATTTAAAATTATAAAAGAATAAATGATAACAGCCATTTCCGATTCAATTAGATTGATAGTATTCATTTTAAATGATTCTTTTGTTAATATAGAGTATTAACATACTTAGTTATAATAAACATGGGGAATAATTTTAAAGATTATAATTGTGTTTTATAACCATGTATTAAAAGAAAAGTCACTGACTATAGGGCAGAAAATGGGGAAACATGAATTTATTTATTTATTTATTTCTTAAATAAAATATCATAACATTCTATTATCACTAAGGTGGCAAACATCCATTGAAGAAAATAAATAAAACAACAGAATTAATAATCTCCCAACTGATAACAAAACTAATATAGTAAATTTCAGATCTTTATGTATAAATGCTTGTATTTTATTCTTTTCCTGAACTTACTTTACATAGTTATAATAATCTTTTTTAAACCAATATTTGTTTGTACGTCCTATTTCCATAATTTTTAAGTCGTTGATACACAGATTATATTTACGTTATTTTAGTTGGCCCCAAAATATTCAATCCAGCTAATTCTAAACAAAACTTTGCTTCTGGCTTTACTGTCCCCTACACGTTTATCCCTTATTTATAGATGTTTCTTAAGCATCTAAATCTAGCATGTTTTTTTTTTTTTTTCCTATTTTCTATCTTAAAAAACCTTTTATCACTGAGAATTTCATCCATTTATAATAGGAGAATAGGATAATTTTGTTCATTTGTTTGCTAGCATCAAAACTTATTAATTCAAGGCAATCCTTTATCCCCAAATACATACTTCCTCTCTATGCATAAAACTTAATCCTTTGAAGAAAATTCTAGTCTTATTATTACCATAATATTACATCCACAAAAATGTAGTTACATCTCTTCAAAATGGGTGTTCTTATAAAAGCATAATAACATCATATAAACACTAAGTATATATAAACATAGGTGTGCATGTATTTTAATATATGTAAGTATGGATGCATGTATACTTATGTGTATACACATACTACATGCTTGCTGATGTGAGGTATGAGTATTTGCATATGTCAGACTAAGAATATCAATATAATGACTAACAAAATAGCTACCAAAGACAAAATCTATCTTTAAAATTGTTTTTATCCTTCTTATATGTACACGAGGTGTACAGTGAAAATACTGTGTTTTAAAGGCAAATATAACAATTTCATTGTTTTGGTTTTATCATCAATTTAATGTGTAGTTTAATTTGCTTCAATTTGCTGTAAGGGTTTAGGAATTACTGTTCTGCCCATTTTAAGTTCTGCTTTATAATCATGCAAAATATTTACATGAAAATAAATGTAATAAAATAAATTAGGTATAGAATGAAACCTACAAAACAAAGTAAATTCAGAGAAGTCCATTTCTTATTACCGTTACCCAGTCCTCTTTCTCCCATTCCCATAGGTATCATGTATTTTGTAAATTTAATTTTAAATTTAATATTTTCACTAAAAATTATTTTCCAGCTTATAACAGGTATATATGTATGTGTATATATTAAAAGTCAATATATGTTGTCTATTTTTATTTATTATTATTATTATTAATTTTGAGACAGTTTCACTTTGTTGCCCTTGATAGAATGCAGTGGCATCATAGCTCACAGCAAACTCAAATAGCTAGACTTAAACAGTTTTCTTGCCTCAGCCTCCAAAGTTGCTGGGACTACAGGTGCCCGCCACAACACTCAGCTATTTTTAGAGATGAGGTCTTTCTCTGGCTCGGCTGATCTCGATCCTGTGAGCTCAGGCAATCCACCAGCCTCGGCATCCCAAGAGGTAGGATTATAGGCGTGAACCACTGTGCCCAGCCCTCATATTGTTCATGCTTTAACACTTTGAATTTAAACTTAACATGTGGCATGTACTGTCCCCTTCCCAGATAAGCAATCGCATATTACACCTACGTTTCTTGAGCTTTCTTTCTTGACCTAACAATATATACTAAAGAGAACTGTAGTAGTTTACAGTGGTATTTGTTTTGCATTTTTAGTAATACTTACAATTATATTGTATTATTTTACTGTGTTTATTTAATTAATTTCAGTCCCATATTATTGTACTTTTGCTTTTTTTTCGGTCTTTATAATTCAGATATTGTAGCATAAACAGCCTTATATGTATTATTCTTTTGTTGGTATTTTTATCTGTGGGATGGGTTCTTTAAAGTAGATTTCTTGGTCATAAGGCAAATGCATAGACATCGCAGGTCATTACTAAATGTCTCTCCAAAGTGGATTTAACATTTTGCATTTCCATCATCAATGTATGAGTGTTTTATTCACCCTCACCCATGGGAGATGTTGTTAAACTTCTGGATTTAAGTCCACACAATATATAAGAAATTTAATCTGAAGGTATTCTTCATTTCAAATTTTCTTTTTATAAACAAAGAAGAGCATTTTTTCATACTTTCAATGGTACTGGTATCTTTATTCTTTTTGAACTGCCTATATTTTTGTCTACTTTTCTATAGGGTTGGGGGGTTTATTTTTAGAAAATATGAATATGAATATGAATATGTTACCCTTTTTCTATTGCATACATTACATTTTTCTAGTTTTTTGTTTGCTTTATATATTTTCCAATTCTTTTGAATTTCAAAAATTTGATACGAATTTATCAATACATTTCATTATTTTATCTATGAATTGTGATATGCTTTTGACAATTTTCTCCATTCTATGTGTATGGACAAACTAACCTACTTTTTTTCTAGCATTTATATATTAGTTTTTAATTTTAGATTTCTAACCTAATTAGAATTTATGCTGGTATAATATGTAAGGACTGGATTAAAATTTATTTTTACATGGTTATCTCATTACAAATATCACATATTAAAAGGTAGTATCTGTTCCTCCCTGATTTAAGAATCCATCTTTATTTTATATCAAATTTATATTTACAATGTGCTATTTCTGGAATTTTTATTAAAAGTATTATTTTTAATGATATACACTTGTTGAAGTTGACTAGAAAGTTGTATAGAAAAATATCCTGCCTTTTGAACAGGTCTGATTTCTTCCCTTTGAAGTATTTTATCTTATTTCTTAATTTTATGTATTTTCAGTAAGATGGAAATTAAATTTTAAAGCTTTATAGAATGAAATGAAATATTGTTGACTCAAATAATAATTGGAGGAATTATATTCTTCATATCACATCACAGAATTTCTATACTATACTATGATTAATCACGCTGAAATTAATCACTATCTTAGGTCACATAGATGATGTCTTTGTTGTACATTTTTCCCTTGATATATTTTAATACAAAAATGTAGAATTCATTGTCTTTAAATTGAAATGTTTTATAAAAGGCCAGATGTGGTGGTTCATGCCTATAATGACGAAGTGGGTAGATTGTTTGAGCTCACGAATTTGAGACTAGCTTGAGCAAGATAAAACTTTATCCCTACTAAACATAGAAAAATTAGCCAAGCATGGTGGATTATGCCTGTAGTCCCGGATACTTAGGAGGCTGAAGCAAGAGGAATGCATAAGTCCAAGAGTCTGAGGTTGCTGTGAGCTATGACACCACACACTCTAGCCTGGGGTAACATTGTGAGACTTGGTCTCGAGAAAAAAAAAGAAAAAAGAAAGAAAGAAATGTTTTACAAAAATGAACACAGACTAGAAGATAAAACAATTGAAAACATGTTATGACAGTTAGAATCATGGATGTTTATAGTTTTCTCTTAAAATTATCTTTAGTTTTGTGTTTTCATCTAGTTTTACTTTCTAAAATGTACTTAAATTATTACTTCAGAAAGGATCTAAATTATCTGACCCAAATCATGCCAAATCATCTTTTCAGAAAACGTTTCGATGACCTACGTATCATTTTAAACAATCTTCATTTTTATTTTTTTATTACATAGACAAGAACCACATTTAATAAAAATATGTACAAATTTTTCTAAAGTATGATTATAAACTGAGATTCAAAAATATCTTTCTGTATTCAGTTTTACTAGAATTATTAGTATTGTACAATGAATATAATACTGTAATATAAGATAATAGTACACATTTAGATAAATAATTTTTAAACAATTTTTAATTATTTTTTCCTGTCTTAAATTTCATATTGATATGTGGGAACAAATGATTAGGTTATATTGTTTGCATTTCCAAAGTAAAGTTCAAGTCATCCAGAGTGTGTGCTTTATACCCTTCCTTCCTTCCATTGTGCACATCAGGTGAGAGTTTACCAATCCCCTGCTGTCCCCTTTCTATTCTCTCCTCTCCCCACTTGAAGATACCTGTGTTTTTTTCTCCTGTGGGCATGTGGTTGTTTTCTATTGGTTTCATATTAGCACTGAGTACACTGGACACTTGAATCAGCCAAGATTCAGACTCAATTTTACTTTTTCGTTTCAATTTCATAAACGTCACCATGTTTATGTTTCAAATAAATAAATAGAAGGGAATGAAAGAAACTAGCATAGACATTTCCTTCAATTATCTATACTCTATTGTATGTCTAAATTGTATTGGGATCTTCTATCAAAAATGACTTTTAATAATTTGTTATCTGACAGTTCAATTAGGTTCTTCTTGAATTTTGTTGGAAGCAAACACTGGAAACCACTTGAATTGTAAAAGCATTTTTACCCAGTCATTAAAGTTACACAACTCCTTAACATTGGGAAGTCTAAAAATTGACCTACATGACCTATCAAATGTCTTAGTTTTCATGCAAGTGTTAAGAGTTAAAGGATGCTTCTTAGGTAACAGTTCATTTCACTGTTTCTCTGTTTGGCACTCAAAAGATCAAATGTACCATAGCAAGATTCAAGATGTGTGAGAGTGACCAAGGGTTACAGCAGTGAGATCGTCTGAAAAGGGAACCAGGGCACCTATACTTCAAATGCGTTCTCAGGCATATACATTTAAGCAGAGTATCTATGACAGTGAGGCTCGTACTTGCGGAGTGAGTCTTTTAAATTCTCCATGCCTGTTTCTCCTTTGGTATGCAAGTTCTCCTGGGGTACATGTGTCTCTCTTTGAAGAATACTGCCACAGGTCATAACAAAGTCATGCAGAGTGTCTCTCAAAGGGAAAGGAATGCTGAATGTAGAGATGCTAAAAAGTTTCAAGAATCCATTTCAGCAACAGACATCTCAAAATTTTCTATAGCATTGTTTTTTTTTTTATTTATGAAAACCTGTATATTCCTTTTCCTTAGAAGAATCTAAAATTAGTCAACTGGTATCTGTTGCTCCATAGATGACCATAGTTTGATCCAAATAGCAACCTTCTGCAAACAAAGATTCTCATCTAAAGGATCAGATCCTTCACTGAAACCTGACATGTAGCTTATTACCCTAATGGCAGGTAGACCTCATAAAGTGCAAAGTATGTGGAAGGAACATTAATAAATTAGTTTCAGTATTAATATAGTAGGTATTAGTGTCCTAATATACTACATATTTATACCTTAACATACTGCTTAAAATACTAGGTTATGCGATGTATACTTATACATTGCTTTGTGTTATGTTTCATATCCTATTATATTATACATCAGTGCTTAAAGAAAGTACACACAAAAATCCATCTGATATTTGACATGTTTTTTGGCAAGAGCAATTATGGCCTTCTCTGTGAACGATTACTATCATTACCAACTTAGATTACCTAAAGTGAAAGGCGACCAGGAAATCTCTTGTAGTACAATAACATACAGGTGTTTAGTTCTTAAATCTTGTGGTATTAGAAAACAAATGATAAATTTGACAAAGAGGCTGAGATGAATGAAAAATTGCATGAATACTAAGTATAGGAAGACTGTACTTTACTCAGTCCTAGAACTTAATATTTTGATTTAACATTGACATGTTATCCAAATATTTAAAAATTTGAGGTTAGGTATTAGCAAATTTGAATTATTTTCTTTATTTTTAATTGCCTCTAGAAACTGAATTAAATAATTCATCATTGTGTATTTAAGGAGCCAGTGTCTATTTAATAGCTCTATTTAATCAGAAACTCTCAGCTTATTTTCTTGAAAATATATATGGGTGTAAATATTAAGGGAAACTGTGTTGGGCAAGGTAAATCTGGAGCTTGACAAACCCCAGACATTTTAGAATGCTTGAAGATGTTATAATGAACAAAACATACTACCAGTTCACTGAACCTTGGAGCTATTTGTCAGGGACGTAGACAAAATACCAAACATGTTGTCATGCTTTACTTAACCAAAGCCATTCTTTTGCATGTGAATTTAAATTAAAGTCTTCTCCCATTTTTTAGTTCAGTTCTGAGATGAATTAGTTGATTAAAACAATGGCAGATTCCAATAAAACTTTCACCAGTTGCTAATAATTGCCTCTGAAGTAGAATTATGCATGTATTTTTTGAAGACTTTTCATAAAAGGATACATCAGCTGTTAAAGAGTCATCTAGAATTTAAATGGGGGATGATTTTCTTACTAGTAATAATTGGAGGTTTATATATTAAAAAAGAAATTAGTGAGATTATAGACCACATGATTTATTGGGAGGAATCTTCTTATTATGTTCCTTTTACTAGGCACAGAGCAAAATGAAATGAGTTCTTCCTTTAACTATCTGCAGACTATTTTCTGCTTCAATTTCTGACCTGAAATCTACTGATATGCTGTCATTCTTCTGGATGAATTAAAAAGAGATGCATTTTTTTATGCACTACACCAAACACCGACATAGCTTATGTATATATCAAAAATTTTACTACTTACATGAGAACAATCCACACTCCATTGTACGTAATATAATATATAAAGTTTGCTGGGAGAGAGGGATTCAAGAATGTATGAGAACTACTACTATAGTGAATGCTCTGTTTCTAGTTTGCTTACATTTGAATGCCTCTAAACCGAGCTTATAAAAATTCTTTCTTTGGTTTGATTCTGGGGAATTACTAAAAGAATTCGGACATTCAGGTGAGAGAGCAAAAGGGACCAAGAGGCATGTAAAACTGGCAGCATGCATTGCATTTTGATTTAGAAATATCCAGAAGGTCCAGCCACAAGTGGAAAAATCATTGGAATGCCAAGAGTGCAAATGTTTTAAGAAGACAAGAATTCTAATTAGCCTGAATGGGAAAGTCAGCATGAGGCCAAAGAGTTGGTTTGATGTTTGGAGACATTCTACAGCACCGTGTCAGTAGGATCACATGATACTACTGTGATAACCCAAGTGTTAAATAAATCACCCATCTCAGTATTTCCTAAACAGCACCTTACAGTTTGGGGAGTGATTTTTAAAAATATTACAGTTTTTTTATTGGGAGGGGAGAGTGGTTCCCTGATGAATTTAGCAGTCTTTTACACTTAGCAGGAAATCTGGACTGATCATTTTAGGCCTGTTTTCTTTATTCATTGGGGAGTACAGGTTTACTTTTGGACACCTAATAAATCACAATCTAACATCTAAAAAAGAGACATATTGCCACATTACTAATTCAAGGGTAGAAAAAAACAAAACAAACAAACAAAAAAAAAAACAATGAAAATGGTTGGACTATCTTGCCCTGTTGGACAGTAATAAACCGACAAGCAACATTCTCCAGTAGTGATATGCTAGACTTTATCAATGATATTAATACATTAGTGCCCCGGTCTGGTTATAAGGAGTTAGTGCTCGTTTTGTGTTTGAGAGTGTTAGGCGTTGCCTTGTTTGTGACTCACCAAGGAATATGACCATATGTGATGCTTTTCTATTTCAGACAATGTCCATGGCTGGATAGATTGCTGTTGACAGCTTTTGACCAGAGGGAGCCATTAGATTTTGCTGGCTAGCAAACAATTACAGCTTTGATATGAGCTACAAGGTAAAGATTAAAAGCAATACCAATACAGCAAAAATTTGCTAGCTCTGTGTGGTCTCTAGTCCCTTCTTGTGCAAATGAAAAAATTGTTTAGACGTAAAAACTTATGAGAGACAATCAAAAAGAAAAGAACATTCCAAACTTTTCAGCATTCTAAGAGATAAGATGAACACTGAAAGAGCCCTTTAAAAAAACAGTGGAAACTTCATGCCAATAAAAGGAATTCAAAGGATTCATTTTAAAACAACACATACTTTTCAACTGATGCTATTGGTAAGAGAGGTTTGAAAATAATTACTGTATTTGGAAATGTATTGCTTTTATTCCTAGCAATGTGATCTTAGGCTAGCAGCTGTATCTTATATATAGTAATGCAAAAAACACATTTAACCTGATCAGGCATATGGGCAATGAAGGCTTTCAAATAGAAAGATAACAAAAATTGTTTGTATTATTTGGGCATTGCTGAACAAAAGCTAAATCCAGTTGATAGTTTGAAGACAGTGTATGGACTAGAATAAGACTCAGAAACTGTGGCAAATTTAAGACTTTGGGGGGTCTGAAATTATAAGAAAAATAAAACTTAAATATTTATACAGCTAAAGCATATCTTCCTTTAACAAAAATAATTTTACAGAAATTCTGAAGTGAATCTTACATAGATAAAAATGCTTCTCTGTGTACATTTCTGTGTGTTGAGATTTTTCTGAATTGAAAGTAATCAGTAACTTTAAGTTAATTTTAAAATTGATATTTTAAAGTAAAAAAGTTTTGGGGGTGGCACCTGTGGCTCAAAGCAGTAGGTCACCAGCCCCATATACTGGAGGTGGTGGGTTCAAACCCGGCACTGGCCAAAAACTGGAAAAAAAAAAAGTTTTTGTTGTGCACAGTGGCTCAGGCCTGTAAACCCAGAATGAGAGGCCAAGGCAGGTGGATTGCTTGAGCTAGAAGTGAGATACCAGCTCTACTAAAAATAGAAAAAACTTAGCTGGGTATTGTGGTAGGTGACTATGGTCCCACCTTCTTGGGAGGCTAAGGTAAGAGGATCTCTTAAGCACAAGAGTTTGAGGTTGCTGTGAGCTGTGACGCCACAGCACTCTGCCCAAGGTAACAGGGTAAAACTCTGTCGCCAAACAAAACAAAACAAACAAAAACCACTTATCTTTACCTTAGAAATGAAAACAATGTAACCAAAACCTTTGTACCCTCATATTAATCTGAAATGTTAAGAAAGTTAAGTACTAAAAATAAGTAAGTACTTTTCAGGTTTTGCTATACTCAGCAAATTAAACCTGATGTTCTTTGATCATGGATAGTGAAATCTGTTACTCTTTATAAAAAATTCATGAAAATAGATTGGTAATTTACTAAAATACCAATATACCGTTTAATTTTGGTTGTTTGTAACTCATACAAATTAGAATCATTACGTTTTCCTCTGATTATTTATGACATTATCCATATCATAAGAAAAGACAAGAAATCGATTTATTGCTCACAATAAATTTGGTTTGATTTTAGTATGATAGCTAACAATGTATAGTTTTGCAATTTTATATTGTTTTCAAGGTATGAGGCATCTCCAAATACAACTTACCTTTCTTTGGAACAAAGGCATGTACTAAATAGTTCCCTCACATTATATCATATAAGATTTCTGAAACAACCTTAAGCAGTTTTAAGGTATTTGGTGCCCTCTCAGTTAAGACCACTCGGTTAAGACCTCCCACTTCTCAGTTAAGACCAGTCAATAATTATTTGGGGAAGTAAAAACATGATTATAGCACAATTGTACCATATGATGCTGCCTAAAAGAGTCTTTCTTGGAGTCTCTGGATCCAAAGTCACTGTTCAATAATCTGCAGAAGTGAGAAGATGTAAGTTTCTTATCAGTAATCTGGAGCCAGATAATAATTCACTTTCTAGGAACTGAACTAAGACTCTTCCTACAAATTTTAGTGTTATGGAAGTTCTGGCTGACAAACAGGTAGAACTACAAAGAGATAATTGTATTCTAATAGCAATATGTATGCCTTCTTTCCCCCCAAATGCACTATCTTTCTATTTGGCTTCTAGCTCCACATCTGTCAAAAAAAAGACTAATGATACTTAGCACATGGGTTATTGTGAGGCTCATAAATTGCTTTGAGCAGCGTTTGAGATATGGTAAAGGCTCAAGAAGTTAGTTAATTTTATAATTGTTCCTGCTTTTACTACCAGAGCACAGAGTTTTTGTCATAACATTTAGAGACCAAATTCTTTTAAAATCTATCAATTCTCATTGGAAATTGCATGAAATACATATTGTTTTTCTCCTTGGTCATCATCTAATTGTCTTTTTTTTTTCTTTATATAAAAAACACTTCATAAAATTTCAAAGCTTCACTATGTAGATGTGTATTATTGCAAGTAACAAATCATTAATATTCTCTAAAAGAATCAGTAGAAATTTACAGTAGCTTATAGGTTATCTCATCACTAAGCTGCACGTTTAGAACGTTGATGAGTGGATTAAAAAATATATAAGTAAAGAAGAACCAAAATTATTTGAAACCTCAACACAAGAAAGGACTCCAATACAGGGTGGCCATAAAATCCATGTGCAATTGCACACCAAGCAAGAGAGGATTTTGATAAGTAAGAAGTAACCATTTCCATTTTAAAGAATGCTAAGAGGAAGTACACAATAAATTTTAAATATATGTTGATCATTTCTTGTTTCTGCATTTGTCTGTGGCATTAAAAAATTTCCTCTCTTTGGTGTCTACAATTCTTGCCTCAATTCTTCTACCTCCTCTGCTAATCTCTCTTTTCATCTCTCTCTCTCCAGTCTAAACAGTACTTGTGCAAGTGAGAAGGCTGAGCGCCACACTTCAAAAGCATCCTCTTTGCTGTCCACATGCACTGTGTCACCAAGTCCTAATGACTCTACTTCAGACTATTTCTGAAATTGCTCCACTTTTCTCGATCTATACTACCAGCGTTTCTGTCCTGAACAACAGAAGCAATCTTAATTTAGTGTCTCCTATTCCTTTTCCCTTTAATCAAGTCTTCTCATAATGAAATAGTAAAATGTCAACAGGATTTCAACATTTGCCTGCTGAAAACCCTTGATTGCTTTACTATTGCTTTTAGGTAAAAGGAATATTGCTTGCCAGGGTCACTTTCTCTCAGGCCTCTATGATCTTTCACTCTGCTCAAGCCAAATTGGATTCTTTCTAATTCTGGAAATGTCTAAACTCTTTCATTTTTCACAGTTTTAATATCTGCCCTTTTCTTTACTGAAAAAGACTCTTTTCCCAAACGTACCCCAGAAAACAGCTATTTAAATAAAATCACAGTTTAAAAGTTAAGATCTTAGAGAGGCCTGTGCTAACTAAACAATGCAGGTTAGATCCTTTCTGTTACTCTGCCTTACAGACCAACTATGATTCTGCCTGTAGCCAAACTTTTTTAACTTAGCATTTACCTGGTTTTTCCTATTTATTTCCTATGAAATTATTTAAACAAATAGAAAAGACAGGCAAGAAAGAAGTGTAAAACAGTGTGCCAGCCACAAGGTTTAATGAATCTTAAACATTCAGCCCAATTTTCTTGCAATAGAAAAGAGTATTATTAATATCAGCATTCCTAGACAGTGTATGTGTGTATATATATATATATATATATATATATATATGACCTCTATTAGCAGTGTATGGAGCTACTTCATTCTCCTAATCCTTCTCAACATTGGTCAGTCTGATGAGTAGTAAATGAAATTTCTTAGGGTTTTGGGGTTTTTTTTGTTTTTTTTTTTTTGGCAGTTTTTGGCCAGGGCTGGGTTTGAACACACCACCTCCAGCATATATATGGGTCTGGTGCCCTACATCTTTGAGCCACAGGTGCCACCTGAAATTTCTTAGTTTTAAATTGCTTTTTACTGATCAGTAGCTCCTTTGACGGTTTCCCACCTGTTTATTGTTCAAATTTCCTTATTCTTGTTTTGTGACTTGCCTTCATAACATTCATCTATTTTCTTCTATAGTGGTTTCTTATCTTTATCCCCATTAACTTCTGGAAGATTTTTTAAATACATGTTCTGCATCTTTTGATTTGTTTGTATTATATGTTGCAAATATTTCCACTGAAAGTGTGTGTTTGTGTTGTTTTGAATTCAATTTAATTTTAGTTTGCTTTACAATGTCTTTTTATTTTTTTACAAAAGTGTTTGTAAAAAACACTTTTTCATTTTATCATAATACATGCACATTTTATTATGAATTTATTTTGTTATTGTTTTTAAATAAAAAAAAATCTTTCCCTAGTTACTGCCGTTTAAGTTATTATGCCTTAAAATTGTATTTACCTTGGCTTTTCATTAATCTATATAAAGTTTGTTATTCCTTTACAATATCCATAAAATGCCCTGAAAAGTTTATGCTAGGGATTACACTAGATTTGTATAAAAATTAGGAAAATACTATTTGTGATATCCATGGAAAACATAGCAAATTTTCCTATTTTTAGTTTTTTTAATATAATGCAATAAAAATGTATATACAATGTTCTGCATAAAAGCCTCACAAAACTTTAGATATACTTGGTCCTTACATTGATAGGTTTAGTTATATTTTCATTCAGGTAGGGAAGCACCTAGAAATTAAAGCAGCATAAAAAAACCCCTGTCTCTTTTGATTATGTTCCTTTTTTTTTTTTTTTTTTTTTTTGCAGTTTTTGGCCAGGGCCGGGCTTAAACCCACGACCTCAGGTATATGGGGCCAGCGCCCTACTCCTTGAGCCACAGGTGCTGCCCTCCATTTTCTTTTCTTTTCTTTCTTTCTTTTTTTTTTTTTCCAGTTTCAGATTTTTATTTTTTATTTTTTTTTATTAATATTAAATCATAGCGGAGGGAGGCATGCCCTCCATTTTCTTTTCTAGCTTCCCTGAGCTCAAGTTTGTGCAATCTGCTGTAAATGATGACTTTTTCTTCACATTTCTATAGTTTAGATTTATACTCACCATTTATTAATGTCAATCCTTTCTTACAGAACTGGTTTTGACTGAGGACATCTTTCCTCCCTCCAGAGGTGTATTTCCTCATATTTGAGTCATTGGCTCAACCAGAGGTTAGAAACCATCAGTTGTTAGGCCATAAATAACCATAGCTGTGTTTGGGGGGTCTGTGCAATGGTTATACACTTTTTGAATCAGGTATCAAATATTTAAATATGAAGATTTTATATTAAAAGGAAGATCTTTTACTTCTCTTGATAAATTAAAAAATTTAGAAACTCAGTTTTTGTATTTCTAATTGAAACCATTAATAGATACTGGGAAGTGCCTACATTGCTAGGAAGAAGATTGTTATCTTCAGTTTGTCATGGAACTCCACTATCTGTTGGTACATCCTGCCTGTTTTATTTCTTTTTCCAAATTCATGAATGCCATGAGCGCTTGTCTTTGCTTAGAGAAATACTTCCATATGCCATCAGCTGGTTAATCACAATCCCAGCCAGCCTCTAACTCTAAGAAGTCTTCAAGTTTAATCAATATTGAAATCTACCCAGTAATTTGTCTACTTATTTTTCTTATTTCTGAAATGGCCTTTCCCAAAAGCCAGCAGTATATGTACTATCTTTACTAATGATATGTGCACGTGGTGCTTTTATAGTTATGTGCACGTGGGTCAGTTATGGTTTGTTTAGGTGTTTACAATGGAAGAAAACTGAGTAAATCAAAGAGAAACTTCTCTAAAGAAGACAGACGCAAAATCTACAAACACATGAAAAAAAGCTCATCATCCTTAATCATCAGAGAAATGCAAATCAAAACTACTTTGAGATATCACCTAACCCCAGTAAGAGTAGCCCACATAAT
>CAUYPK010118468.1:0-13228 GCA_963574355.1 Loris lydekkerianus
ACACTTCTACACTGCTGGTGGGAATGCCCACTAATACTTTTTTTCTGGAAGGATGTTTGGAGAATACTTAGAGACCCAAAAATAGACCTGCCATTCGATCCTATAATTCCTCTACTAGGTTTATACCCAGCAGACCAAGTCACAATATAACAAAGACATCTGTACCAGAATGTTTATTGCAGCCCAATTCATAATTGCTAAGTCATGGAAGAAGCCCAAGTGCCCATTAACCCACGAATGGACTAGCAAATTGTGATACATGTACATGTAATACTATTCAGCCTTAAAGAAAGATGGAGACTTTATCTCTTTCATGTTTACATGGATGGAGCTGGAACATATTCTCCTTAGCAAAGTATCTCAGTAATGGAAGAAAAAGTATCCAGTGTACTCAGCCCTACTATGAAGGTAAACTATAGCTTTCACATGAAGGCTATAACCCAACTATAGCATAAGACTATGGGGAAAGGGCCAAGGAAGGGGAAGGGAGGGGGGAGGTTTTGGTGGAAGGAGGGTAATGTGTGGGGCCACATCTATGGTGCATCTTAGAATGGGTACAGGCGATTGCACTAATGTACACAGCTATGATTTAACAAAAAATAAATAAATAAATAAATAAATAAATATTTTCAACAACTTGTTTAACCACTTAGAAATATTTTAAGAAACCATCCACAAAGATGGTCTGATTTATTTCAGTTATTTTAGGTAATGATTGCTATATTCTTAGTATTTCCAAATGATAAATGTCTTCTTAATCATTATGAAAACTGCATGGCCAGACTCTCAAAACTTATAAACACGAATCTAATGAATGGATCTATAACAAATATTCTTTAGCTATAAATAAAATGCCAGGGCTTGAGGATCCTTTCTGGAGTCATGATTCTAAGTCCTTTGCCATATGTGGTGGGAAATTTCCCCTTTCAACCTAATCTCATAACTTTGAGATTATGCATGTGACATACCTTGGGCAAGAGGAGATTAGCAGATGAGATGCAAATAGATTTGTGAAAAGTGCACGAACCTGCCCTCTTGTACTTCTGCCACTATAATGATGACATGTCTTGACTAGTCTGTTGGACTATGGAGCATAAGATTCTTATAGAGCAGAGCTGACCTAGCTGAGCCAACCTAGATTAGCCAACCAGGGTGACTGATCCCAGCTAAAATAAACAGAGCTGCCCAACCAAGCCCAAGCCGAGATCATTTGCCACCCAGTCACACCACAGATGTGTGACCTGTAGTAAATGATTGTTGTTTTAAGTAATTAAGTCTTGGAGTTGTTACACAGGATGAACTAATCCAGACATATGGCAACAAGAAACACATTTCCCTTACATCTGGTACCGTGAGTAAAGAATTTCCCTCTTTTTCTATCCTTTTACCCTCCAGTTTCAACTATTCTTGGATCAATCCTACTTGATCTTTTTAGGAACCACTACGGAAAGTCCTTAAAAGTCACCTTCCTCTCCTCTACCCAGAACTCATTGATGGCTTTTGTTACTCTGTTGTTATACACACTTGAGCCACTGGGATTCAGATAAATAGAACTGTAACAAGTAGGATGATGACTAGGAAGTGTCAGAGTAGGTCACCAGGTGTCTTTTTTTCGCATGAAAGATTGAGATGTTACCTAGGAAGAATTTATCCTGAGGAAAAAAGCATTAAGAATCTAAGGTTGGAATAATAACCATAACCATGCCCAGAATCATAGTTGTTGGGGTGAAAGTGGGAAAAATAGAAGGTAAATAAAATGTTTTCTTCACACAATTTTTTTATTTTAAAGAATTTTTGAAAGGATAACATAAAACTTCCTATCCTCCTATTTTCTTTTTTTTATTAAAAATTATGGGGAAAGTTAAAGTTCCTTTTGATAACTAATCCTAATATCATTTATTTCTCTTGTATTGTAATCAGTATTCTGGGTTTAATATGAATCCTTTCAGGCCTTGCTACTTTGTTAATACATAGATATTAGTATTTAGTAAAACCCAGTGTTATCCATAATGTTTATCTTCTTTTACAGATATTAAAAAGTCATATGTAGGCCTAAGAAAGAAGACATAGGCAAAAATTGAAAGAACTAGTTTTAGGGGAAAAATTAATTATGTAAGATGTTAGGGCCAGGTGTGTGATGGCTCATGCCAATAATCCTAGCATTTTGGGAGGCAAATGCAGGAAGATTGCATGAGGCCAGGAGTTCACGACCAACTGAGCAACAGTGAGACCCCGTCTCTACTAAAAATAGAAAAATCAGCCAGACATGTAGGTGCATGCCTGTAGTCCCAGGTACTCAGGAGGTTGAGGCAAGAGGATTGTTTGTGCCCAGGAATTTAAGGTTGCAGTAAGCTCTGATGACGCCACTGCACTCTAACCTGGGTGATAGAGTGAGACCCTGTCTTTAAAAAGTTAAAAGGCTAAAAGATTTTAGGTTCAAGTGGCTAAGGCGCCAGCCACATATACCTGAGCTGGCGGGTTCAAATCCAGCCTGGGCCCACCAAACAACAATGACAGCTGCAACCAAAAAATGGCCGAGCACTGTGGCGGACACCTGGAGTCCCAGCTACTTGGGAGGTGGAGGCAGGAGAATTGCTTAAGCCCAGGAGTTGGAGGTTGCTGTGAGCTGTGATGTCACTGCACTCTACCCAGGGCAACAGCTTGAGGCTCTGTCTCAAGAAAAAAAAAAAAAAAAAAAGTTTTTAAAAACACGTGATATAAAGGGAAAGAGATTCTCTCTACTTTAACAAAGTGGGACTAGTGCAATCATATAAAACCAGAGTAAAATAATAAGACAAAAAGAGACAATACTACCATCAATGGCAGTGCCATCAGTAACATTCAGCTTCAGTGAAAGGCATCACTAACGCTATTGATAGTGAACACACTAGTTTTAGTCGAGGGAACATTAGTCATTTTAGGATAGAAGGCATGCCTAGGGCACTGCCATCAGTGCCCTCACAGTGGGAGCACTGGTAACTAGAGAAAGGTCATAGAAGCCATCAAAGTCAGTGGAGGCTAAAAGGATTAGATTATGAATCATCAGGTGAGATATCCCCTGCAGACTTTCAGAAATTGTGAGGTGGTCAAGAAGTTATGGAAAGAATAGGGGCTAACAAGTGAAATACTATTTTATAACTATTCATGTTCTTCAAAGATTGCTATGGCCTAGAGAAATAAAAGTAAAACTGCATAATTCACAGTGCCTACTAAAGTATTAACAATAAAGAAGATAACTACTTTCCTAATGAATATTGCTTTGGTATGAGACCTTATACAACCTGAGTGGAGGGATATGGATCATACTCAGAGTTAGCTCAGTGGCCAGAAAGAAGGATGTTCAAGTTTTATCATGATTGCAGTTCTAGTTCTCTTGCTATTTCCATCACATCTGCAATTACTTTCTCCACTTAAGTCTTGAATCTCTCCATGTTTGGAATCCACTTCATCCAAACTCATTATTAATTTTAATATTTTGACCCCCTTTCATGAATCATGAGTATTCTAAATAGCATCTAGTATAGTGAATCCTTTCCAGGAGGTTTTTAACTAACCTCATCCAGATCCATCAGAGAAATCACTATCTATGGCAGCTAAAGTCTTCAAAATATACTTCTTAAATAATATGACTTGAGAGTCAAAATTACTTCTTGATTCTTGGACTGCAGAATGGATATATTTTTTAGCAGGCATGAAAACAACATTAATCTCTTTGTATATCTCCATCAGAGCTCCTGGGTGATTAGGTGAATTGTCAATGAGCAGCAACATTTTGAAAGGAATCGTTTTTTCTGAGCAGTAGTTCTCAACAGTGGGCTTAGCATAAATACTGAGTAAACCATGTTATAAGCAGATGTGCTGTCATCTATGCTTGGTTTTTCCATCTATACATCACAAGCAGAGTAGATTTAACATAATTCTTTCAGAATTTCAGAATGGTAAATGAGCATGATTTAACTTAATGTCATCAGCCATCAGCTGTTATTAGTCTCTAACAAGAAAGTCAGTCTGTCCCTTTGAAGATCTGAAGCCAGGCATTGATTTCTCTTCTCTAGCTATATGAAAGTCCTAGGTGGCATCTTCTTCCAACAGAAGGCTGCTTCATCTACACTGTCTTTTGCAGCACTTGCTACAGCTTCTCTATCAGCAACTGCTGCTTCGCCTTACATTTTTATGTTAGGGAGATGGCTTATTCCCTTAAGCCTCTTAAACCAATTTCCGCTAGCTTCAAACTTTCCTTTTGCAGCTTCCTCATCTCTCTCAACCTTCACAGAATTGAAGAGTTAGAACTTTGCTCTAACTTAGGCTTTGGTTTAAAGGAATGCTAAGGATGGTTTAAGATATCCAGATCACTAAAACTTTCCCCAAATCAACAATAAAGCTGCTTGGCTTCCTTATCATTCATGAGTTCACCAGAGTAGCACTTTTAATTTCTTTCAAGTACTTTTCATTCACAACTTGGCTTTCTGATGCAATAGGTCTAGCTTTTGGCCTATCTTGGCTTTTGACATCCCTTCCTCACCAAGTGTAACCATTTCTAGCTTTTGATTTAAAGTGAGAGATACATGACTCTTCCTTTCACTCAAATACTTAGAGACAATTATAGAGTTATTAACTGGTTTAATTTCAATATTGTGTGTCAGGGAAAAGGGAAGCTGAAGAGAGAAAGAGAAAAAAGGAAGGACTAATCAGTGGAACAGTCAGAACATGCATAACAGTTAATCAGTTAAATTTGCCTTTTTAATATAGGCACGGTTTGATGCTCCCCCAAAATAATAAAACAGTAACATTAAAGAGTACCAATCACAGATGACAATAGATATAATAATGAAAAAGTTTGAAATATGGTGAGAATTAGCAAAATGTGATACAGAGACATGAAGTGAGCACATGCTATTGGAAAACTGGGGCCAAAACACATGCCCAGGGCAGGAGTACAACAAATTTTCAATTTATAAAAAAGAAAATAAACCAAAGTGCAGTAAAATGAGGTATGCCTGTAATTAACTTTACAAAAACCCAATGACTCCAATGATGATTAAACTTCTTAAGGCTTCAGTGGCCTACCTGTAGATCTTTCACATTTGGAAAAGGAATTCCTATTGTTATGACAGCACGGGCATTGTCATCTGAGAAATCCAGGCCCTCACTCACTTTACCACGGCAAACTGCTACCAAGAGGGCCCCATCTTAAGCAATAGAAAATAGACATTTTAAAAACCATACTCAAAATCCTCAGAAATTGCTCACTGTCATTTCAAAAAGACCTGATTGTTAACTACAATAGCATATTTAAAATATTCAAAATCTTATAAAACACAATGATGAGACAAATTTTAGAAGTTCAATGTCTTTAAGTAAATAAGGGGAACAAAATCATATTTATATGCAATAGAGTAACAAACCAATTTACAAACTGTTTATCTCCAGGATAACTTATACAGTAAAACCACATTAGAACAGCAACTTGCATAGGAACTGAGCAATTATGAACAGTGTTATTTTATAAAAATTGAAATGCAATCATATCTTTACCACTAGAAAAGTAAAATTCTCAGAACAATTTAACTTGAATTTGTAAAACTATTCCATTGAATCAATATTAAATTGAAAAGCACTTAAAACACAGAGAACACTATATATATTCTTATTAATTATGTTATATTATTTTTACTGTTTTATTATTCATAAGTTATTTCTATTATTAGCCTTTTACATCAAACTCTGTATGGACATTCTCTAACCTAGAAGTTGAGTCCTCAGTTATGTTTTGAAAACTTTAGTTTACCTTATACAGTATAATAGAATACAAGCATAAAGTATACTATTTGCATCAAAATATAGGTCTCATTTGGCTAGAAAGGAAGGTATTTATACATATACTAGTCACCTTCTTGCACAAAATATTTCAGGCAGTGCAAGAACTATAGGATAAGATCTAAAGGAATGCTGTTTATTCAGTTGAATTGACACACGTAAGTGAAAATATTCATACAAGGACAATTCTAAATAAAATAATTTCTTTACCTAATTTATATTCTTTTCACAATTTAAAAATATAATACAAATAAAATTCCAATAGCACCAACATCTTCTTACTTTATAATTAAAAATATTTTTCACTGACCATGAAATAATTTCCAGTTACCTTTCTCTCCTTTAAACTTGATTGCATCATAGTATATCTGCAGTAATTCATCAAAGTTAGTTTTTTCTCCTCCCTGTGGTTCTACAATGACTGTCTTCACCAGCTCCAAATTATGCCACAAGCCAGTGGAGAGCCAACGTTCTTTTAATTTTTCTAATAACTAAAACAAGGAAAGGAAAAAATTAATTTTTTGTGTATGCAGCTAAACAAACTTACCTTTGTTGGTTTATAGCCAATGTGACTACAATGAGACAAAGGCAGGCATATAGCCTTTCAGTGTCTTTCCTCATCTACAAAATGAGGAAAACAATTATATCTCATAATAGAGCTGTTATTAGGTTAAATTAGTAGTAGTCCTATGTGAAAGGTCACCTTAAAACAGTTATTTATAAGAAATTTCATTATAAGGCAATGAAAGGTACAAAAATAGGAAACAATTTATAAACAGACCATCTCTATTTCCTTTAGGACTTCATAAAATCCCAGGAATTATATGACTATCGTCTGGGATTATCTCCCCCAAAAGAAGACACATACCCTTACTTTAAAAATTTGGATGACATTTTAAACTCCTCTGCCTGGTAAGAATCTATTCTTGTTAATATTTTATAGTTGCATTTGAGTAGAAATATTTTGCTCAGGAGCACTGTAAATTTCAAATAAAACCAACTTAAATTGAAACTGCATTTTTAAAGAACCCTTTTCTTTTTCTTTTTTTTTTTTTTGAGACAGAGTTTCACTTTGTCACCCTCAGTAGAGTGCTGTGATGTCATAGCTCACAGCAACCTCCAACTCTTGGGCTCTTGGGCTTAGGCGATTTTCTTGCCTCACCCTCCCAAATAGCAGGGACTACAGGCACCCACCAAAACACCTGGCTATATTTTTTGTTGCAGTTTGGCCAGGGCTAGGTTTGAACCCATCACCCTTGGTATATGGGGCCAGTGCCCTACTCACTGAACCAAAGGCACTGCCCAAAATTTTATCTTCCTATTGAGGGTTTAGCTATTTTGCTTTCCTATTCCCTGAACACTTGGACATTGATATTTATTTATTTATTTATTTATTTATTTTTGAGGTCGTGTCTTGTTATATTGCCCAAGCTGGTTTTAAACTCCTGGGCTCAGGTGGCGCCTGTGGCTCAGTGGGTAGGGTGCCAGCCCCATATACCAAGGGTGGTGGGTTCAAACCCGGCACCGGCCAGCTAAAAGAGCAGTGGCAACTGCAACAAAAAACTGCTGGTGTTGTGGTAGATTAAATTTATTAACAGACTTAGAGAGGTTTGAATGATGGTAGCACATAGAAAGACCTTAATAAATATTAGCTGCTGCCACTGTTACCATTACTATTACCACTAACACTACTGCTGCTACTACTATTAACTTAGCAATTTCAAAAGCAAAAAAAAATTGACGTTGGCCAAAGTTAATAAATTCGAGTTCTCTCTTTAAACCCTACGGTGAAATTGTTTAATATACTTAACTAATGAGAACCAAAATAAAGATTAAGTTCATTTGAATAAGTAAGTATATAGGCACAAAGACCCATTATTTGAAAATCTGATCGTCATTAATAATCTAGTAAGTCAAATACACATAAAAACAGACTCAGCCGACAAGTAGAAAGTTATGCCATATTAGATTAAAAGTCAATAATGTAAGTCTGAAAAAACTAAATAAGCCCAACACAAAAATTGACATTCTTAAAAACATGTGAGTTAAACAAAAAACACAGTAGAATTCATGAACTCTTTAGATATGAATAAGAAAAGCACTCACATTTCAAAAAGCAGTACTTAGAAATACACTTAATGGCTTAAAATATATTTGTTTGAAAATGTGACAATAAAAGAATTAAGTATTCTTTCCAAGAAGCAAATGCAAAGAAAGTACAGTTAATAATAAAGAGCTAAATAAATGAAAAATACAAAAGTCAGAAGCAGAGATTATGATTTAAGTTGAATCGTTAACCCAGTTTTCCATATCATGAATTCTATGTAATATGGAACAGTTATTACAAGAAATAACCCAAAATTATCTAGAAATTTATATAAGATTGTTTATGTCCTCAGTTTCAGTCTTACCTATTTTTAGAAATAAACTTCTTAATAAGATCATAAAGCAAATTTTAAATCTCTAATAAAATATTTGATTGCTATTACAGTGATCAAGTATCCCTGATCAATAAAAATTAAAATTCCCTATAATACCATACTACATAAAAATATAGGGCTATCAATCTAAAAGGCTAGCTATCAGAATGTGCTTTTTGACATGTACTGTTTCTGAATCAAAGTCTTGCACAAGTACGTAATAAATATTTTTAAAAAACCTTCTGATGACAATATTCAGAGCAAGAATGTGTATGGAACAGTCACATTGGGTCTTAAAAGCTTGTCACAGAGTCAATAATGTTCAGAATAATTTATTAAATAACTTAAATTTCTTTACTGAATAATCAGATAAGAAAAGGATAAAAATATCAACAGGATATAAAACCAGATGACATGTGTCATGAATTTGCATAATTATTGATACCTAATGGAATTAATCCAATGATATAATATTTTTCTTTTGATTCCATTATCCTGAGACAACAACTTCCAATACTGAAGATTACAAAGATCTAGAGAAAAACCTCCTAAACTACTTGACTAAGACCACTGTGCTGATAATTCCAAAATACATTCCACAATTAGGTTAGAAGAAATCCATTTAAAACAGCGGTTCTCAACCTTCTTAATTGCTGCACTGTTATGAATGGAACAAAGGAGTCACAACCCACAAGGTTGAGAACTGCTAAAATGAAAAGTTTGAGAAGCAAAGAATTGGTAAAATGTACAAAATTTCCCCAAAAGAAATCTAGCAGGTATTTTCTTCCAATTATATAGAAAAGAATTCAGATTATCAGGGTTAAATGTGATTTATACTTTTTAAAAGCATATATGATGTGTGCAATTATTTCAAATTTGTTAGAAGGGATGAGAAAAAAGACATTCTGACTACTGATAACTTTTCAGTTTCTTAGAGCTTGAGAAATTTATGCACAATAAAATGCTCACAGATTCATTAAAAATATTGAAATTGTAATAAAAATACAAAATATGTAATACTGATCCCATAAGAAAACTTTTATTAAAATGTAAAATAAATTGTTATATTACATGTCTTCAATGTCCTTAAAAAAAACTTGTCTACAAAATAATACTGTTGAGCTCATTGACATCTGAGTTAACTTTTGTCTCAAAAGTTAGTTGATTCGGCTCAGAGCCTGTAGCACAGTGGTTAAAGCACCAGCCACTCACATGGAGGCTGGTGGGTTTGAACCCAGCTTGGGACAGCTGAACAACAATGACAATGGCAACCAGAAAAATAGCTGGGCATTGTTGTGGGCGCCTGTAGTCCCAGCTACTTGGGAAGCAAGAGAATCACTTAAGCCCAAGAGTTCGAGGTTGCTGTGAGCTGTGACACCATGGCATCCTACCGACAGTGACGTTAAAAAGAAAAAAAAGTTAGTTGATTCTATTGAATTTTTAATCAAAATTGTCAGTATATAATAATAATAATGTATAAGATTATACTTCAGAGAATAGGAGAGCATAAAAAGGAGAAAGCTGAGACACATCAAAAGCAGGCTACATTTTTCTGTTTGTATTAGAACTTTAAAATTTTATGCTTGGTGGGGTGAAGTGGCTCAAATCTGCAAATCAACTGGCACTTTGGAGGCCAAGGCAGGAGGATCACTTGAGCTCAGGAGGATCACTTGAGCTAAGGAATTCAAGACCAGCTTGAGCAAAAGTGAGACCCCATCTCTATTAAAAATAGAAAAATTAGCTGGGTGGGTACCTGTAGTCCCAGCTATCAGGAGGCTGAGGCTGAAGGATTGCTTATACTCAGGACTTTGAGGTTGCTGTGAAGTAGGCTCATGCCACAGCACTCTGGCCTCAGCAACAGAGTAAGTCTCTGTCTTTAAATAAATAAATAAAACAAATGAACAAATAAATAAACTTTATTGTTAATGTAAATCTTATAACTTGGACAAGAAAAATTTTTCCTTACATAGAAATCATTCAAATCTGCTTTATTAAATAGGAAGAATTATTACAATTCTCTAAACATAGCTAACAAGTTATCAAACTATATTTATTTTCCAGAAAAAGAGAGCAAGAAAGAAAAAGAGGGACAAAAAAAGCTACCAATATACAGAAAACAATTATCAAAACAGGAATAAGTCTTTATTTTTAATGTAAATGAATTAAATTCTCTAATCAAAAGATATAAAATGACTAAATTGATAAAAAGCCTCATCCAATTATATGCTGTCTACAAGTGAGTCACTTTATTTATTTATTATTATTATTATTTTTTAATTTTTCTTTTGGTCAGAGCTGGGTTTGAACCCGCCACCTCTGGCATATGGGGCTGGCGCCCTACCCTGTTGAGCTACAGGTGCCACCATATTTTTTAAATTTTGAGATAGTGTCTCAGTCAGTCACCCTGCGGTTGAGTGCACTGGCCTCATAGCTCACAGCAACGTCAAAATGTTGGGCTAAGTGATCCTCTTGCCTCAGCCTCCCAAGTAACTGGGACTACAGGCACCCACCACAACACTCGGCTATTTTTGGAGATGGGGTCTTATGCTTGCTCAGGCTGGTCTCAAACCTGTGATCTCAAGTGATCCACCCACCTCAGCCTAGGATTACAGGTGTGAAACAATGCACCCAGTCAGTGGGTCATTTTAGATTTAAGGACACACACAAGTTAAAAGTGAAAGGATGAAGAAGGATAGTCCTTATAAATGGTAACCAAAAGACAACATTAATAGCAATATTTATATCAGACTAAATAGGCTTTAAGTAAAAAACTGCCAAAAGAAACAAAAAAGGCATTATATAAGGATAAATGAATTAATTCACCAAGAATAGTTAACAATTATAAATATATATGCAACCAACATCAGAGCATCCAAAAATATCAAACAAATATTAATAATACTGAAGGGAGAAATAAACAGCAACACAATAATAATAGGAATTCAAATACCCCAATTTTAGTAATGAATAAAACATCCAGACAGATGATCAATAAGGAAACAGAGAACTTGAACAATACTGGAGACCAAATGGACCTAATATATACATAGAGAAAACATTTTACCCAAAAGCAGCAGAATGCACAGTATCACATTCCTAACTGTACATGAAACATTCTCCAGAATAGATAGCATGTTGGATCACAAAATAAGTCATAACAAATTTAAGAATATTTAAATCAATACCATCTCAACCACAACACAATGAAACTAAAATAAAATAGCAAAAAGAAAACCAGAAAATGCAGAAATGAGAAAATCAAAACAATATACTTGGGGAGTGAGAGCAAAATGGCAGTCAAGTAACAGCTTCCCTGAAACTGGGCACCATGAGTCTGGGGAGATGACACTCCAGGCATCTCTGGCTGGGGGGATCTGCCTACAATCATCCCTTTGAGGATACAGGGAGCCAGCAAGGGACTTCTGGACCCCAAGAGGAGGACAAAAACAGTGGAAAACTGGCAAGTGGTTGCATGTGTTCGATTGGTCTAATCCCTCCAGCAGCTGTAAGTACACCAGCAGTGAGACTGCAAACCGGAAAGGCCTTACCTGTGAACTGTTTTGGGACTTGGCACTCAGTTGAACTGCCTTGGGGAGAGCTTGAGCAGAAGTGCAGAGAACTTTGCACCCTGTCTAGGGCCCCAGACTGAGCTGCTGAGCTGGACGGAGCTAATAGTGTTTGGCTGTGGGCTGGAGGGAGCCATTGTGAGAGAACCACCCCGGCAAGCTCCGCCCTCAGGGTTGTAGAGCACCGAGTGGGAGCTAGTAACCTAGTGACTGAGCAGCTAAAGGTGAGGAAGGAGCTGCCTTACAGTCTTAACCCTCAGCGGCAGACTGAGACCAGTTTGGCACACTGGGTAAGTGGATAGCCACTTCAGCAGTGATTCAAGTGATAAGCACTTTCCTGGCAAAGCTTCTGCTTAGCCAAGTTTAGAAGTTTAAAGTGCCGTTTAAGAGGGCTGAAGAGAGATTTAGGGTCTCTACTCTGTGAAGTTTGAGAAATCAGTGGAGCTCTCCAGTCATATCAGCATTGTGATTAACGTCTCATATCCCAGAAGACCACCTGTTGCCCAGACAAGAGTTATAGGAATCCCAGAAGGGAAAGAAGAATGCCACAGAGGAATGGAAGCCATACTAGAGAACATTAAAAATGAAAATTTCCCAAATATCATCAAAGATTCTGACACACTGCTTTCAGAGGGATATCGGACCCCAGGTAACCTCAACTCTAACCGAGCTTCTCCAAGACACATTGTGATGAACCTGTCCAAAGTCAGGACAAAAGAAAAGATTCTGCAGGCTGCCAGGAGTAAGCACCAGTTGACCTACAGGGGCAAATCCATCAGAGTGACTGCAGACTTCTCTAATGAAACTTTCCAAGCAAGAAGACAATGGTCACCTACCTTTAATCTACTTAAACAGAACAATTTCCAGCCCAGAATTCTCTACCCTGCTAAGCTAAGCTTTAAAAGTGATGGAGAAATCAAATCATTTACAGATATACAAACATTGAGGAAATTCACCACAACAAGACAAGCTCTACAGGAAATACTTCAACCTGTTCAACATACTGACCATCAAAATGGATAAGCAGCAAAGTAAGAACTCAGAAATTAAAGGATAGAACCTAACTTTCACACTGATGCAAAAGATAAAACTAAGCAATGGACTCTCACAAAATAAGATGACTAGAATACTACCACACTTATCAATTATCTCAATAAATGTTAATGGCCTGAATTCTCCACTGAAGAGACATAGATTGGCTGACTGGATTAAAAAACAAAACCATCCATTTGCTGTCTGCAAGAAACACACCTGGCTTCAAAAGACAAATTAAAACTCCGAGTCAGGGTTGGAAGACAATTTTTCAGGCAAATGGAATTCAGAAGAAAAGAGGAGTTGCAATCTTATTTTCAGATACATGTGGATTTAAAGCAACTAAAGTCAAAAAAGACAAAGATGGTCACTTTATATTGGTCAAGGGAAAAA
>CAUYPK010118469.1:0-50989 GCA_963574355.1 Loris lydekkerianus
GTGTTTTCCAGATATATGATCATGTCGTCTGCGAAGAGTGAAAGTTTGATCTCTTCTGACCCTATGTGGATACCCTTGATCGCCTTTTCTTCCCTGATTGCAATGGCTAAAACTTCCATTACAATGTTAAAGAGCAATGGAGACAATGGGCAACCTTGCCTGATTCCTGATCTAAGTGGAAATGATTTCTATTTAACTCCATTCAATACGATATTGGCTGTGGGTTTGCTGTAGATGGCCTCTATTAGTTTCAGAAATGTCCCTTCTATACCAATTTTCTTAAGTGTTCTAATCATGAAGGGATGCTGGACCCCGTGAGTCGCTCTCATTACAGTACATTGACTTCTGGGTAAACAGTAATGTCCATCCTTTTAGGTCCATGACTCAAGCTCCTGCTAATTTCTGCTTCACTACACCATTGCTTTTCAAATTCCAGTGAGGTTAGAAACTGCAGTTAAGATAAAGGAGAATTACACAACTGTTTTAGGCAATCTGCCCTTCATTCCTAAAATTCCAATAGAAATAATGAGGAGAAGCAACCTGAAAGTAGGGTGACCCATACAGAGACCCCAGAATGACATATTCTGTGGTAGAAAGAATAATGGCCCCCACAGATGTCCATGTCTGAATTCTTATAACCTGTGAATATGTTACCATACTTGGCAAAAGGGGCTTTGCAGGTGTGATTAAATTAAAGATTTTGAGATGGAGAGATTATCTTGGATTATCCAAGTGGGATTAAAGTAATCTCTAGGTCCTTATAAAAGGAAGGCAGGAGCCCGTGAGTGGCTCACACCCACATATAATCCCACCACGTTGAGAGCACATGCCAGGAGGATCACGTAAGAGTTCAAAACTAGCCTGGGCAATATCGAGAGACCCTATCTCTAAGAAAAAAGAAAAAAATTGCCAGATGTGGTGATGTGCAGCTACTTGGGAGGTTGAGGCAGGAGGATCTCTTGAGCCCAGGAGTTTGAGGTTGTAGTGAGCTATGAGGGCACCACTGCACTAAAGCCTGGGTAACAGAGAAAGACTCTGTCTCAAAAATTAAAAAAAAAAAAAAAAAAAAATAGGGGCAGGGGCCGTGCCTGTGACTCAAAGGAGTAGGGTGCTGGCCCCATATGCTGGAGGTGGTGGGTTCAAGCCCAGCCCGGGCCAAAAACTGTAAATAAATAAATAAATAAGAGGCAGGAGGGTCAACATTAGAGAAGGGGATTGATGCCAGAAGAGAAGCCAGACTGAGGCAAGGCTACAGACCAAGGAATTGGGGCCGCCTCTTGGTGCTGGAGAAGGAAATGGATTCTCCCCTACAGCCTCCAAAAGAAGCACAGGCCTGCTGAGACATTTTGGACTTCTGATCTTCTGAAATGTAAGAGAACAAGTTTGTGTTGTTTTAAGTCACTAAGCTTGCGGTCATTTGTTATAGCAGCAATAGAAAATTATTATATTCCCCCAACAATAAAATACTCCAATATACAAATAGCTGATGCCTCAAAATTCATAATTAAAGTCTTGTAATCAAAATGTAAATACTTTTAGGAGGAATAACATCTTTTTAGTCTTAATTTTTTTAGTATATATGAGCTATCATGTTCTTTTCTGAGAGCAAGTATGAAAGAGAAAGAGCTCAAGGGTGAACTGAGGCCCGAACGCACCTGTAGGGGAGGGAATGGCATCTAGAGGGCAGAGAGGAGACGTTTTCTGTTTCACTGTTCCCTGGATCTGACCTTAGTCAGGGGTTTCCACACCATCTGTGCTTTCCTTTGTCACATGAAGTAATGCCTCCCCCAGCACGCTTGTTCCCACCTCACAGCTTTCTGTTCGTTACTTTGTCTGTTTGTTTGGAGATAGGGTCTTGCTCTACCACCCAGACTGGAGTACAGTGACCCAACCACAGCTTATCACAGCCTCAACCTCCTGGGCTCAAGTGAGCCTCCCACCTCAGCCTCCAAATATCTGGGACTACAGGTGAGCAGCACTGTGTCTGGCTAAATTTTTTTTATTTTTCATAGAGCTGGGATTTTGTTGTGTTGCCCAGGCAGGTCTCCAACCCCCTGCCTCAAGCGATCCTTCCAGCTTGGCCTCCCAAAGTGCTGAAATTACAGGTGTGCCTGACTGGCCTCATAGCTTTTGTCCTCCCTAACTGCTCCGTCTTGACACCTTTTCCCAGACATTTCACTGCAGGTTCCCTTTAGTCCGCCCCATTGTCACTTAGAATGACTTTCTCCAGATGCCCTGTCCAACCTGTCAGCTCCTCCGCCCCAACACATTTCCCTGGTTTATGTCCTTCGTTGCCATGAATGACTATCTGACTTCATCCTATTTGGTGCCTTGTTTGTTGTCTATCCATGGAAGGAAGGACTTTGTCTTGTTCTTCAGTCAATCTCCAGGACCTAGAATCATGCATTAATAAGTACTAAAGATTGTACTGAATGAATGAACTAGCTATGACATAGGTGAGATTTCTAATGTCACTTTTCAGTTAAGCCCTCTCTGACCACCTTATTCAAAATCATAACACATCTCCAGCCCTCCGTATCTTCCTCCCTTGAGTTATACTTCTCCATAAAATGGAGGTGGCACTTTTTACTATCCACTATTTACTATTCAACAAGTGACTTAGTCTTCAAGATTATCTCCCCTGTTAGACAGGAAGTTCCCCAAAACAAAGGCTTTTGCTCTGACCTGTATCGTCAGGCTTAGATAAGCACATGGTCGGCATTCATTAAATAATGAAAAAATGAATAAATGTCGTATAGGGGTAGAATTTTCGTAAAAATCCAGTCTTGAGGATACTCTTGAAAATTTAGAGAGTTTTGTGGCATTGCGTCTGCCCTTCACACACTGTTTAGAGCTGAGGAGAGGATGCCTCCCCTGGGCTTTCCCATAGGGCATCTGCCCCACGGGCCCCCATGCCTCACCTTTGTGAAAGCTGTCAGTTGTGAAAATCATCACACTTGTGCTTTGTTTACCTTGGAGAGCCTTTGAAACATTAATTCTATATATCCATGTATGATATAGAGAACATTATATTTCTGCCATGTTTAGCCAGTTTGTGCTTAGAACATTGTGGTCTGACACCAACATTCCAATATCATGTCACACCACCTCAACTCAAATGCTGAACAGTTTGCAGTAGGAAAGATGACCACCAGGGGCCGATCTCACACAATACTTCTATATTTAAAACCTGGAAATCCTTTACTTCCTCCTTTCTGATGACTGATTTTTATCTGAAACCTTAAGGTCCTTGAACTCGTTCTCTGATTTGTCTTCAGTTATCTAGAAGCACTTGTTGCACTTAGACACACCCACGGGACAGTGGTGCAGTTCATAGCCCAGGTAGATGGGATAATTTGGTCAGCTGCAAAGCATGATTTATCCTTTATTGAAAACATTTATCCTTAATTGAAAACATACGGTACTCATGATAAGGAATCAAATCACGTTTTGAGTGAATGGGGAAGTGTTCCACATTGATACTCAATTTTACTTCTTAAAAGAGATTGGACTAACAGTTGGAAAAATAAAGAAGTGAAAGGAATGAGGTAATGAAAACCAAGGGAAGTGAAAAGGCATCTGGAGAGTTCTTGTAATTATTTTTCATGCCTGCATCAAATTTGTTAATTTAGAATTTAAAAATGTAGGGCCAATTTTTTTCTAACGGAGGGGGTAGTCCTAGAAGTATTAAAAATCACTTGAAAAGTTATCTAACCAGGCCTCACCCCAGACCACTATGGCAGGACTCCTGGATTTGGAGCTGCGTATTTTTTAAAGTATCCTCCAGTAATTCTAAAGTGCAGCAAAAGTTCACAACCACTTAGCAGGACTCTTTGGGCCTCGGGTACTCAATAAGCATTTGCTAAAATGAATTTGTAAAATAAGGAGATTGAACAAAGATAACTTCTGATGTCCAATTCCAAATCCATCAACTCAATAATTCCATGACCAAATTAAATGATTTTTGCACACACCAAAAGTATTTCCCAATCTAGGCTTTTTCAGTGTGAGAAAGCAGCCACTATTCAACTTTCATGTAAACCAGGAACACATTGCACTCCTTGATAATGATCAGGAGAGCATCAGACAAAGGATTATACACCAGTGGACTAATATGGAAATTATCTGAGTTTGTGTTACACATATGGCACTGGTCCACCTGGGATTTTTTTTAGCTTATTTAGGAGTATTGTCACTATGGCTTAGAAGTTGGTTGAAATGAACCCAAATGGTTGGCTTTTCCTTCTACATTATGTCATTCCAACTTTACGCCTTTAGCAACACGTAATCTCTTAACTGTCTGACAAGAAATACGAGTCGGTCTACTAGTGTAAACTGTGATCAGGGATTAAGTTCAAGTATAGTAGGACTGTTTCCTGATCTCTATAAGTAAGATATGAATGAGAGACTTTCTTGGCTACAGCTACCATTGATTCTGGGAAAATGTAAAGCAGCCAGCTCTATTAAGCATTTGTTTCTCTTTACAGAAATGAGGAATTCTCTTTCTTTTAGATTTAGTTAAATGTCATTAATGATCTCATATTTTTAAAAATTATGTAGCCTTAAAGCACGGTATATTTTTTCTTCTCCTTCTTATTTTAGGATCTGGAAGAAAGCCAACTGAATTACGATTAGGCCCAGGGAAGCAAAAGTCAGGAAAAAAGCTAATCAACAAGCCAGGGATATCTATTTGCCTTTGAGAAAATAAGGATCATTATAAAGAAAGGGAAAGAAAAAAATCAAGGGTCAGATTTTGAACTACAAAATAGAATTTTGTGGTCTGAGCACGACACTATTCTTCAAAGCCAGGCATTGTTAAAAAAGACCTTTTAAATTTTTTTAGCTATCATTGGCAAATCTCAAGGAAAAAAGGGGGAGGAAGATAAAAATCTTCAAAAGGGAACATTTCCTGATAGAAACCACTGAGATGACAGTATTTAAACATAAAGAGGATGAATTAAGAGTGTTTTGACTAGTAGATTTAAGCTCTATGCACTCCCATTTTCACTGCTGTCCACTAGGGTGAGAGTGTGAGAATGATTCGGTCCACCTTAGGGGAAAAGCAGCTGCATTTGCTTGGTGTATGTGAACAGCCGTGTATGAACATTTTGAACCCAAAGCAACTGCAATCTCAACTAAGACCTATTTTCTGCACACAGGAAATAAGCAGCAAAACGGAGGGGAGTGATAATTTTTCACTGTCTGCCCACCAAGATAGCATCAGTGTCCACACATTGGGATCCCCGCAGAAGGTCCTGTGGTGGCAGGAGAAGGCAGGTTTTCAGACTGCCAGAACGAGTCCTCATTCTGAGGACCAAAACTGTGATTTGCCAAAGAACCTGTATCTGACAAGACCTTAAATCTTTTAGCATATAAAAATGGCCACTGGATCTTGGAAAATGAACTGGTTGTTCAGTTTGTAAGCGAGTCACAGAGTTAAACATTCACCACAGATTGCATTGAAAACCAATAACTGGTACAAGCTGGTACCGTATATTTATTTCTGATATGAGAAGCTAGACACACCTGCTATTCGCAAATAATGACATGACACTGGGAGGGAATACACTAGGAAACATACCAGAGCTGCTTAGTCACGTCATTTCATCAGGCTGGTAATTATTAATGAGCGCCTCACTAAGATTCTTCGTGAACTTCCAAACCAGTGCTTCTCAACAATGGGCTCAGGGGGCCAGTTTTGTCCTCAGAGGGCATATAGCTATGTCTGGAAACAGTTTTGGTTTTTACAACTGGAGAAGGTGCTACTGTCATACAGTAAGTAGGTAGAGGCCAGGCACATTGTGCCATAATGCATAGGACGGTCTCCCATAATAAAGAATTATCTGGCTCAAAGTGTCTATAGTGCTAAGGATAAGAACTCTGCTGTAGACTACAAACCAGTTGGCGTGAAGAGGAGCACCCTAAAAGTATTCACCCCGTATTTCTAACCCCTAATCCAAAATCAGTTCTGAAGATAATAGATGCCTTCATTGTATAGGAATCCATGGCCAACCTAAGCATGTGGTTGCCAGATAGAGGATTGTGGCCTGAATTCACATCCTCATTTGACTGTTTACTGAGTGGTCTCTGGTTGTTTACTTTGTGACTCAGGCTCCTCTTTTGCAAAATGAGGAAAATAATAGTAACTATCTCCTAAGGTCTGTGTGATATTGAAATAAACTCTAGTAAAGTGCTTAGAACAGAATCTGCCCTCCTGGCACTAAGAATTGCAAACGTTTGTATTATAGTCATCATCTTTACTGCTATTATTTGGCACAAAAAGAAATGCAAACATTTACATTCATCTAGACCAATTTTCCAAACTGTCATGTGAGTAACAATACGACTTGAGTATCATCTCAAGATTCTTCAAATTGTTGTACTTTGTATAAACCTTTTGTGCCATTCACACGTTCGATATCTTAATGGTATTTTCCAAATACACATAAATAATGCAATGCCATCAAAATAAAGTTTTTATGGATTCCTCTGAAAATAATCTCATGTGTTCCATTGGTAGACACGTAGCAGTTATTGGAAACTCCTGGTGTACAGATCTGAAAGGAAACGTAGATATCCAATGCCTTTCCAATGGACTTCTGCTGAATGCTTTCTCAGGGATCTGATTTTGCTGAATGATTTTTTTGGTGTTGTTTCTAAAAATGAAGTTCCATACTTGGCTCTATGCTCTTCTCAGAAATTCTGGGAGTTATCCAACATTACTTAGTAAGTCTTTATTTTTAATCCTTAATTCAACCTACATCAGATACCCTGGCAGATACACTCTCACTTTATAAATGAGGAAATTGAGACTCACAGAAGTTGTGTTCTGCACAACACAGCCATAGCTGAGTCAGAATTAGAACCAAGACTAATGCTTTTTCGACCACAACATACTGTATTTCTAGCTACTTTATCCAGGTCAAACCTTGACAAAGTTGGTTCTGGGAAAAAACGGTGGTTCTTTAAAAACTGTCGTTTAACTGACACATAATAATTGTACCTATTTACGGGGCACGGTGTGATGTTCCAATACACACATACACTCTGTAATAATCAAAGCAGAGTAATTATCATATCCATCACCGCGAACACTGATCATTTCTTTGGGATGCAAACATTTAAAATCCTCCAGTGATTTTGAAATATATATTATTGTTAACTGTAGCCACCATACTGTGCCCTATGACCCTAGGATGCATTCCTCCTATCTAACTGGAACTTTGTACCCAACCTTCTCCCTACCCTGTACAGCCTCTGATAACCACCCTTCTACTCTACTGCGGTGAGGCTGACTGTTTTAGATCACACATAAGAGTGAGATGATGCAGTATTTGTCCTTCTGTTCTTGGCTTATTTCACTTAACATACTCTAGGTTCATCCATGTTGTAGCAAATGACAGGACCACTTTTTTGAGGCTGAATTGTATTGCATTGTGTATATATATGGCATTTTAGAAATCCATTCATCTGTTGATGGACACTTAGGTTGATTCTAGATCTTGGCTATTGTGAACAGGACGGTAATGAGCACAAGGTGCAGATTCCCTTTGACATAACGATTTCATTTCCTCTGGATATATACTCAGTAATGGGACTTTGGGATCATATGGTAGTAAATGTTTTCCTTTCTTCACATCCTCACCAGCACTTGTTTCTCTTTTTGAGAACAGCCATTCTAAGTGGATTTGGTGATCTCTTCCATTTCCCTGATGATTAGAAATGCTGAGCATTTTTCATATACCTGTTGCCCATTTTTCAACCACATTGGTCTTTTGGCTATTGAGTTGTTTGAGTTCCTTATATATTCTGGATATTAACCATCCAGTAGACTGTCTCTTCACTCTGTTGATTGTTTCCTTTGCTGTGCAGAAGCTTTTTAGTTTGATGTAATCCCATTCATCTATTTTTGTTTTTGTTTCCTGTGCTTTTGAGGTCTTATCCAAAAAATCCTTGCCCAGACCAGTGTAATAAAGTATTTCCCCTGTGTTAAATTTAACTCTTTAATCCATTTTAAGTTGATTTTTGTAAATGAAGAGAATAGTTCTGCATATGGATACACAGTTTTTCCAGCATCATTTATTGAAGACTGTACTTTCTTTGATTTGTGTTCTTGGCAACATGTGTGTTGGCTTAAATGTGTTGATTTCTTTTTACTTTTTATACATGGTTATGGGATGCAGGTAATATTTTGATATATGCATACAAAATATAATGATGAAATCAGGGTGATTAAGATATCCATGATCTCAAACATTTATCATTTCTTTGCATTGTGAAAAGTCTAAATTTTCTCATCCTTCTACCTACATTGAAATATGCAACAAATTATTGTTAACTATTGTCTTTCTGTGCCATCAAACACTACTAGCACTTATTACTTTTATCCAATTATATTTTTTACCCATTAACCAATCTCTCTTGTGTGAATTTGTTTCTAGGTTCTCTATTCTGTTCCATTGGTTTATGTGTCTATTTTTATAGCATTCTGTTTTGGTTACTATTATTTTGTAGTATACTTTAAACTCGGGAAATGTGGTGTCTCCAGCTTTGTTCTTTTTGCTGAAGACTGGCTAATTGGGATTTTTGTGTTTCCATACAAATTTTTAGGACCTTTATTTTTCTATTTCTGTGAAAAATTACGTTGGCCATTCAATAGGATTTACAATTGTAGATTGCTTTGGGTACTATGGACATTTTTACAATACTACTTCTTCTGATCTGTGAACAGGAAATATCTTTCCATTTATTAATGTCCTCTTCAATTTCTTTCATCAATGTTTCATAATTTTCATTGTACAGAACAATTTACCTTATTGGCCAAGTAAACTGAATACAGAAGTTATTAACACTCTCACCTCTCCACGGTATATCTTTTGGACATGTAGACATATTTCTTGTAACTCATATTAAATGCGATCTCAAAGCTGAAAACTCAAGTGCTAAAGGAACAAGGTAGGTCAGGTACCTGAGTGAGTAACAGGAGCCAGAGGAGAGGGGCAGGGACTACATGAATTTAAGCATCATGCCTCATCCAAAGTGGGCATCCTCAGTCACTTGTTTTTGTCTGGGAATGAAATCCAGGTCTGATTTTTCAAGAGAAACAAAATTTCTAATTTTTATATAAAACTGATAGGCAATCGTTTGTTAAAAGCAAACCAACAGGCAAACCCCCACATTATAGGGCAGCATTAATGGGCACGTGCCCATAGGACAGTTTCAGTGTTCATCTCGAAGCAATTACTTGGGGATAGGATGGGGGAGGCATCTATCTGTTGGCACCTTCCTGTCTTCAACCTCAAAATTTGAGCCAGTGGTACAGTAACTCCCCCACATGAACTC
This sequence comes from Loris lydekkerianus, assembly GCA_963574355.1. NCBI lineage: Eukaryota > Metazoa > Chordata > Mammalia > Primates > Lorisidae > Loris > Loris lydekkerianus. The sequence continues at coordinate 9,343 of CAUYPK010118469.1, forward strand.
CAGGGTGTTCCTAAATCTGCTCACTTTTTATCTCCTCCTTAGGGGAAGGTTGATCAAAGGAGAGAATGGAACAGCCTTCTGTCTGTCCCAATGATAGTACAGTAAGACTCCAAGACTTTCACCTCTCCTGCTGGCTTTCCAAGTAGGGACTTTATTCCCTGAATATAATACATGTGCTTTTGCTTTTGTTGGTTCATCTCCTCTTATCAATCCCACTTTGCCTGACAGTATCTTATTTTTCTTTATAAACCCTATTCCAGGGTTACCTCCTTCTGGGAACCTTTTGTGATTTCACTCCCTTTTCAAATCCTTCACTTTAGGTTAGATATCCCATAATATCCAGGATAATGTTACGAACATTTAAAAAAAATTACCTTAGGTCAAATTCTTCAGAAAACAGATGACTAAAGTTTACGTGCTAATACAGTAACAGGGAGTACAATCCCAGGGAAGGAAAATTGAGAGTAAACAATATTAAGACAGGAAAGAACAAAGAGCAAATACACTTCAAGCAAATATTATGTCATTAGTTGGTCATAACTTCTCAAGAAAAGTCAGCCGCTTGGTCCTATGCGACATCTCTTAAAAATAAGTATGAAACTACTGCACCGCAAAACCATTACTTAGGGGAAGAAGGGGGGAGTCATTTACCTGTTGGCAGCTTCCAGTCTTCAACCTCAAAATATAAGTCATTGGAATAGTGACTCCCCAGGCAAGAATGAGTATCCTGGAGCGCAATGCCTGACAGCAGGTTTGCCTACATCATAGCTCCTTCCACATCACGTGAAATGATGCTCATGCCTCTTTTTCACTAATGAGATGATCAATGATATCAATAATGCATTATTTATGTCTTTTTTTTTTTTTTTTTTTTTTGGCCGGGGCTGGGTTTGAACCTACCACCTCTGCTATATAGGGCCAGCGCCCTACTCCTTGAGCCACAGGAGTTGCCCCATATTTATGTCTTTAGCATCTGCATAGTGCCTACATAGTAGGGGAGCAGGTAGGTGAGTTTGGTTTAATTCAATGGACATTTACAGGACGCCCAGAGGTCATCAGGTGAAAATGAAATGCAGAGGTGAGTAGCAACAACCTTGAAATACCAAGCCTGCTTTCAACTCAATGGTACAGCTGTAAGGAATCTTGCCAATCCCAGACATGCTGAGTCCCAGCCTTCACTTCCATTCAACCCTGCTCTGGCTGCCCGGGCACCTGGATTAGGCACCACAGAACAACCTCACCTTGGGTGCCTGTTTAATTTCACCAAATTAAAATTCAACCTTGTGTTTGATGTTGACAACCAGGTATGTGGGGTTTTAACATTGTCGATGTTGAGCAGGATTCTCAAGCCTATGCAATGCAGTTGATTTTTGTAAACAAGGTCTTTGCATATCTTTTCGACCAAATAAAAATTCAAATAAAACCAAATAAAAACAGAAGACCCATTTAATGGTTTCTTGGGTACTAATTAATTTTTACAAAAACCTTACCTCAGTAGGTCTCTCCCCAGCCCCAGAATTCCCCTGATGACCTGAATCAATAATCAATGAACAACTTTATGTAGAAAAGGCGTCTCTAAGTTTCATCCATGTTGTCACACATAGCAGGACCTCCTTTTTTAAGGCTGAATAACATTCCTCTGTGTGTGATATTTGTGAACTCATCCTAGAAAAAGTACTACATACTTCATTGCTGCATATCACGGCAGTCACCTTCAAAGTACCACCCTTGGCCATCTGGTGACCATAGTGACATTCAGCAATGAGGTATCTAGCACTTTTTCTAGGATGAGTTCTTGAACTTAATTGTCTGACCTTTTGTACCAGAAATTACCTAAAAGAGTGGATTTTTTATTTCTCTCTCACATACACCCACAAAAGTAACCAGGTAAGATCATCATCTGTTAATTTTCTTGACTGTAGTAATCATTTCACTGTGTATATCAAAACATTCTGTGGTATACATGCTGTATACCTTAGGTATATACAATGAAAAAAAAAACTTTTAAATAAATAAAGAGTCCCTGTTCATATGGGAATTTTTATAAGCATTAAAGGGGAAGTCCCTTTGTACATCTTTTCACTGTTCACTTTGTACATCAGCTGAGCAGGTCATTTCTTTTTGTCTGTGTGTGTTTTCTCATCAGCTAAACACCTACTGGGCACACACACCCACCTAGACATCTTCACTCCCTGTGACGGAGGAGGCATCATGTTTTCTAGCCACTTAATATGCACCCCAAGAAGAAGATGAAAAATCTTTAACTTGCTCCTGTCAGGGGGCCAATGAGCAGAAGAATGTAGCTAAAAAGAAGTATTTAAATACAAAAACTTCTGGCTTGGAGCCTGAAGCATAGTGGTTACAGCACCAGCCACATACACCAAGGCTGGGGGTTCAAACCCAGCCCTGGGCCAGCTAAACAACAATGACAACTGCAACAAAAAATAGCCAGGCATTGTGGTGAGTGCCTATAGCCCCAGCTACTTGGGAGGCTGGGGCAAGAGGATTGCTGGAGCCCGAGAGTTTGAGATTGCCTTGAGCTGTGATGCCACAGTACTCTACTGAGGGCAACAGAGTGAGAGTGTGTCTCAAAAAACAAACAAACACACAAAACAATAAATTCTGGGAAATAAAATAAGTAACTAGATCTAAATTAATTCAATTTCCATTAATGCTTGATCCCATTGGCTATTTTTAAAATTCTGTCTCTAAAATTGCCAGGAAAGGTTAAAAAGCTAAAAAGTGATGTGTAGCCTTCATCACTTTACCCTTAGGAAATGTAGAAACTACATGTAGAAACTACATTTCCTAATGGTGTATTCCTAAGGTAATTCATTAGCTTCCTGTTCCATTAATCATTTATCTGGTATCACTATGCATGGCTTAAACTACAATTTTCTACAGCCTTTATCTAAAGATAGTTGGAGAATATCCATGAGATCTGAAGCAGGCTGGAAAAATATTTTATGAACTGTATTATTTGGTCATTCCCTTTTGCCACGTGTAGGTAATCAAACCTTATTCAGACTCCTGAGTGCAGCCCACACAGGCTGAGGTCCCTGGGAGAGCAAATGGCCTCACAACAAATAACTTTCAACATTGACCTTCTTTATATAAAGTTCAGATCTTGGAATCAGCCAGAAACAAAGAGCCAAAATATGGGGAAGTTCAAAAATCGAGGAGGTCTTATCTTAGGCCTCTTGGTCATAGTGTACCCTCATAAAGGAAAATGTAATTTATAACAGAACAGGCTCTAAGATGCCATAAAAATAATAGAAGTCTGAAAATAGGGCTCTTGTGTCCTGTTACTGACACTGCTTTGCCTGGGATCAGAAAAAGTCAGAAATAAAAATAATCTTTTGTACATTCAAGCAAGCAATGCTAACCTTAGGCAACATTTTGGAAGGAAGAAAAATTTTTGTACTGATGTTAATACATTTTAGTAAGAAAGAGCTGGATAAATGCTCCTCATCCTCAGACAGAAGCTATCTGGTCTCCTCCCTTCTAGAGCTGTGAAAATGGAAGCCCATAAAGAGGAAGGGACTTACTTATAGTCAGCTAATTACGTGGTCAGTCACATGGTAAGGTGGCCAGGGAGGCCCAGAGGCCCAGAGGCCCATGCGGTGACCTCACAGCAGCCACCTGCTCTCCCACATCCTCACCAGGTTGATTCGGATTCTAATCAAATCTCTTTGCACAAATTAAATCAATTTTTAAAATTAAAATAATTTAATAATAATTTATTTATATTAATTAAGAATAAAATTCTCTAAGGAAAGACTTTCTTCTGGTCATGTGATATATACATACCTGAAAAATCTATGAGGTTATCTTTTTAAAATAAAATATATTTTGGACACTTTGCTCTCTTCAAAGTACTCTCAGGAGTATTCACCATATTTAATTACATTCCTTCTTGAACCACTCTTATTTTGCCTTTCTAGGCACCACATTCTTCTAATTTTCCTCTGCTTTTAACTTATTATTCTTTCTCTGCCTCCACTTCCTCTGTCAAACAGGTGAGTGTTGACACACACCGGAAGCTCTACCTACTCCCCTCCTGTCCTCTCTGCTTCTTCCCTTCTCTCTGCTCTGATTTTCAATCATCTAAACCTGGCACATGACTCACACATACGCTGGTGCCAGCCAAATGCTTTTCTGACCCCAAGCATCATCCACATCCAACTCTCAGGTGACATCTCCACCTGAGTGTCTAACCAACTTCTCAAACTTAACATGATCAGACTCCCAGAAGTGATCAAGAAATACAGTAACTCATAAGTTATAAAATCAATGCCCACAATCCAGTAGCCTTTGTATACACCAATAACAATCAAGTTGAGAAGCAAATCAAGGACACGATACCCTTCACAGTGGCTTCAAGGAAAATGAGATACCTGGGAATATATCTAACAAAGGAGGTGAAGGATCCCTACAGAGAGAAATATGAAACCCTGAGAAAAGAAGTAGCAGAAGACATTAACAAATGGAAGAACATACCATGCTCTTAGCTAGGAAGAATCAACAAATGGGAAAATATCTATACTACTCAAAGCAATCTACAGATTTAATGCAATACTCACTAAAATGCCAACATCATATTTTGAAGAACTTAAAAAAACTATTTCTTCATTTTGTGTGGAACAAGAAAAAAATCCATTTAGCCAAAGCAATTCTTAGCAATTAAAACAAATCCGGAGAGATTCCTTTACCAGACTTCAAGTTATACTACAAATCTACAGTGATCAACACAGCATGGTGTTGGTATAAAAAATTAGAAATATAGATTTATGGAACAGAACATAAAATGTAGCAATGAAACCAACCTCACATTGCCATCTGATCTTTGATAAACCAAACAAAAGAATACATTGTGGGGGGAAAAAAAATCTCTATTCAAAAAATGGTGCTGGGAGAACTGGATAACCACATGTAAAATACTGAAACTGCACCTGTATCTCTCACCACTTATAAAAAATAACTCATGATGGATAAAAGATTTCAGTCTAAGACATGAAATGATAAAAATCCTAGACGAAAATAAGGGGAAAACTAAAGGATATCATCCCATGGAAAGATTTTATGAAGAAGACTCCACTGGCAATCGCAACAACAACAAAAATAAATAAATGGAATTAATTGAGTTAAAAAGCTTCTACACAGCTAAAGACAACAATTAAAGCAAACAGACAACCTTTAGAATGGGAAAAGATATCTGCATCTTACAAACCTGACAAAGGGTTGATAACAAGAATCTACATAGAACTCAAATTAATCAACAACAACAAAAAAGATCAAACAATTCCTTTTCTCACTGGGCAAGAGATATGAACAGAACCTTCCCCAAAGAAGACAGACAAATTGCCAACAAACCTATGAAGAAATTCTCACTGTACCTAATTATCAGAGAAAGGCAAATCAAAGCCACCTTGATATCACCTAACCCAAAGAGAATAGCCCACATCACAATGTTCCAAAGCTGTAGGTGCTGGTGAGGGTGTGGAGAAAAGGGAAGACTTTTACACTGTTGGTGAGATTGCAAACTAATGGAGAATCTACAAGGAACTCAAAATAGATCTTCCATTTGATTCCACAAACCCATTACTAGGTATCTACCCAGGAGAAAAAGAAATCATTTGACTAAAAGGACATATGCACTAGATTGTTTATTGCAGCTCAATTCACAATCACCAAGATGTAGAATCAACCCAGGTGCCCATCAACACATGAATAGACTAATAAACTGTGGTGTATGTATACCATGGAATACTATTCAGCCATAAAAAAGGAGACTTTACATCTTTTGCATTTACCTGGATGGAGTTGAAACACATCCTTCTTATTAAAGTATCACAAGAATGGAAAAGCACATATCCAATGCACTCACTACTAATATGAAACCAGTAGATGAACAAATGCAGGAGAGAAAAAGTCAAACTCAAGTGGGGGGGGGGGCGAGAGAAGAAGAGGGGAGGAGAGCTGAAGACCGGTTTGCTCTCACCTAACAGGCACAATGTAAGGATACACGGCACACCTCCTGGCTGAGGGGCACAACTACAACTTGTACTCTACCTAACAAACGCAAATGATGTAACCTAATCTGTGTACCTTCATACTAATCTGAAATTTAAAAAGAGAGAGAAAAAAAACTTAACATGATCAGAGCCAAAATCTTTATTCTCCTGCTTCCCTGTACCAAGTCGTCTTCATCTCAGTTAATATCACAGGGGTATGGTTTCAAAATATGGAGAACTATTTTTGATTTTCCTTCATTCTCTGTCCGCAAGCCCAACCCATCAGCGCGTCCCCTCAGTCCTGTTTGGCGGCTGCCCTTCTCTAAGCCCCCAACTCTACAGTCCACACCCTGAGTCTCCGCCTACCCTTCTCTAAGCCCCCCCTCTGCAGTCCACACCCTGAGTCTCCGCCTGTCTGCAGCAAATGCCTCTTCACCTGCTTTTTCCACCCCTGGATGAAACCCACCCCTCTCTCCAGCTGGGCGATCTTCCCAGCATCAACGCAGCTCAGACTGTGCTACTCCCCATCTGAAACCCTCTGACGACTTCTTCATTCTCTGCAGATAAACCCCAAACTCTCCCCTAACCCATGTGAGTCCCAGCTTGATGTTCCCTATATCCAGCTCCACACTGACACCTCTGCTCCTCATCCTGCCTCAGGGCTGCTTTTCCTCCTCCTGAAGTCCTTCCCCTGGTTCTTCAAACCACTGCACCATTCTCAGTCTCGGTCTCACCTGCCCCCCTCCGCACAAACAGCCTCTCCTCCTGCCTCGACTACTGTTGTCCTGCCCGGCTGCTCGGCCTCATATCATCCTGTTATATCGGCCACAGCGTCGCACTTGTCATAGTTTGTGATTGTGTCCTTTGTGCCTTTGGGTGCTTCTCGGTTTCCTCCCACAAGGACGACCCTCACAAGGGCCCTGAGTTGGTCTTGTCACAACCAAATCCGCAGTACCAAGCAGAAGAGCTCTAAGCCAGAGAGGAGCGTTCCCACTTTCAGTGGTTTGAGAGGGGTTGGCCCCTCTCACAGCTCTCAGACCAGTTCGGGGAGGAGCACCCCCACTCTCAGTCCATGTGGTTTGAGTGGGGTCGGTCCCTCTCACAGCTCTAAGACAAGTTCGGGGAGGAGCACCCCCGCTCTCAGTTCATGTGGTTTGAGTGGGGTTGGTCCCCCAGGAGTGAGCAGTTCAGAAATGAACGTGAGTCCCATTTGGGGCCAGAGAATCACACCAGGATGTAGATTTATATCATTGGAAAGGAAAGCTCTAGTTTCTTCTTCATTTTGTTTTGGAATTGTGAGGATGAAAACTCGGATTCACCAACAGACATCTTGCCTTTGAGATGGGGAAAAAGCAGCACTGAGGAATGGAGAGAGACAGTAGGTCCTGGGGGTATATTTTGAGTAGCTGGATCCAGCTATGCCTGAAGCTAGGAATCTTTTCAAATTACATGAGCACAAAGATCATGGTGGTCAGGTTTTCAGTCACTTGAAACCCAAACAGTCCCACCTGATATATCTTCCTGAACCCAGATTGCTCATAACATTTCAGGTCTATAAGTAAACGTAGAGATGAAGTCCAAATCTCAGATTTACATGGTAGAAACCTGAAATCTCGAGAGAGAGATTGACTCCGATGTCATTACACCCTGAAGTTGTAGCAGAGACCTACCTAAAACTCAGGCCTTTGTTTTCCTGGGGCTGTGGTTTTTCTGCCACAAAATAAGACATTAAGTTAACATAGGGTTTTTCTTATGCGATCATTTGATTTCCCCAACTAGAACACGAGCAACTGAGTCGGTAGAAAGTATATGTCCCATATTTTCCATATGCCCCGTAACCGCATAGTCTTGCATGTGGCCATATACAATACGTACTTGTTAACACATCCAGGACCTGAAGGTGACTTTCTGCTCTGGGAGATTTTTGGTTTTGTGCCTGCAAGATAGAATGTGTGACTTTCAGGGTTTTCACTACTGGCAAACCATAAGAGTATAGAAACGGAGTTGCTTTCAGCAACTATAATAGTTTCCTGCAGATTTAAGTCTTTTTGTCTTAGTCAAGCAACAACTTTTACCAAGTAGCCATTGTATACGGCACTGTGGGGATTTGCCATGCAATAGTCCAGTCCCTGCTCTTGAGAATTTATTAACTAAAGGGGGTGGTATAAACAAACGTGACAGAAATACTGATATTTGTGCTTTTGTTTATGCGGAGGAAAATACCAGTCTAAAAACCAACTATACTTCTAGGGTTCTACCTAAATTACACTATACAAATGAAATACTATTCATTCTCCCCACCAAAAGAAAGATCAGGCAAGTGTTCAGCTTGACTGTTATATGCATATTCAGAAAATTAGTATCTATATTTTAGTTATTTTAATTAATACTGGAAGGCTATAAAAGAATATGAAATACTTGTGGTCTTACATCACATACTATGCTATTTTCCCCTAACGTATTTCAAAATGGAAATTTTTTTAAATATGTAGCATGATGTATTTGCTGTGATTCTCACAGCAACTGATGAATTATTTTTGGGGGGAGGAGGGGTTCTATGTTTTGGTTTCCTGGAGCTGTCATGACAATGTAACCAAGCTCAACAGCTTCAATCCACACAAATTTACTTTCTCACAATTCTGAAGTCCAAAGTCAACATATCAGGAAGGCCGTTCTCCCTCTGAAACCATAGGTGAGCATCCTTCCTTGCTGCTTCCTGCCTTCTTGTGGTTACTGGCACTCCGTGGGACTCCTCGGCCCGCAGCCGCCACACTCCCATCCCTGCCTCTGTTGTCACATGGCCTGTGATCTGAGTCTTTACCTGGTACTTGCCACTTCTTCTAAGGATACCCATACAGTCCTTCTGTTTTTCACTTTTAGCACCATATTTGATAAATTACATGAGCTACTCAACACTTTGTTATAAAACAGGCTTTTTGTTAGATGATTTTGCCCAACTGCACACTCATGGAAGTGTTCTGAGCACATTGAGGGTAGATGAGGCTAAGCTATGATGTTCAGTAGGTTAGGTATATTCAATACATTTTTGACTTACTAATATTTTCGACTTATGATCAGCTTATTCAGACATAACTCCATCGTAAATTAAGACACATCTGGACCATATATTTTCATCCCACCAGCTTTTCTACCAACTTCCCAGGACCTGAGTTCTCCGGTCTGTAGAAAGAAGGCATTGGTTCAAGTGATTTGTCTCTTCCAGTCTTTCTTATCCATTTTTACATCCTCCATCTTCCATAACTTGCTGGTGTCACAATTAAGCTCATAGCATTGCAACTGTCAGCTTTTATGTATCTTAAGAGCCAAGGAGCACCACAGAAGTTCACAAGCGCTTGGTCTGTAGCTATAGCCCTACATGGAAGGGAGAAGGGAGAAGGAGAGAGCCTCAGCAGGTGTTTCTCCACAGACACTGTTGGCCTGGGGGCTGATGGTTCTCTATTATGTGATAGTGTCCATACAGGTCCCATGTATCCCCGGGCCAGGCCCATTCCCACCCTGCGAGTCATTCTGGCAATCCAAGCACTCCTACCCACGTTGCCAACTGCCCTCTCCGTCCCTGGACAGTACTGCCACTTTGAGAACCCAAATCCAAGAGAAAGGAAATAAATATGCCCAGTCTAGTAAGAAGAATCCATTGCGTAGCACCTGTTGTGATTTATAATTTATAAGTATTCAAGAGAAAACCTCTGCCATCACACAAAATCTCCTAACTCTTCTTTCCCAGGCTCTTTCTTTCTCTTCTCTAGGCCCCAACCATCACATGCTCCCAGAAATGGCCCAAAGGTGCAGTAATGCCCCTTCCTTCCTCATGCTATTTCTAAGACTCATCCCTGCCACCTTCGTAAGTACCTATCCACCTGGGAAGAAAACCAGAAGAAGATGACACTAGGGAAAGGTCTGTGTCAGCCAAATCGATGTTTGACTGTGGGCAAATCTAAATAATCAAGAGGTGTCTCCAGGGGTGCCCATATACAAAGTGAAAAAGCCATGTCTGCCTCTCAGCTCTCTGTCTTTCACCACCCCACACCCACACACTCATAAAACTATATCTCTTCATTAGGCATTTCCTGTGCTCAGTAACTCAGCACCCGTGAACAGGACTTAGCTCCACAATGAACGACTCACATCAAATTGCCGTGCCCCTTCTAATCTCTGGGACATTGCTGATGAGAGTTCCTGAGAGAGGTTAGTGACAAGAGGTGGGGCAGGGAGGATCTGGCCCTGAGAAAAAGTCTGGGTCTGGCAGAAGGAGGCAGGGGACAATAAAGCAAAAATTAAACACTAAGATAAAAATAATCATGAGTGGTCAAAGCATTGGTTCTTAACCTATGTCTTCTGGTCTTCTCACCCACTCCACTATCAATACTAGGAAGATTTTGTCTTATTCACCACTGTATCTCCAGCACCCAGCACCCTGTCTGGCACCCAATAGTGTCCAGGCTCTCTGACATCTTGTATTTCCTCTTATTCATAGTTCTTTCTTATTTTGAGCCTTAGCACAAGGTTAAGAACATCAAATCTGAAACACTTTCTCTTTTCAAATGAAGAACTCTTTCTTATCCTTTAATCCTTAATGTTTAAATGTTTAGCTTAAATGTTAGCTCCTTGAAGAGTTTTATCTCCACTTAAAGTACACACACACACACACACACACACACACAGAGGTTAATTCTCTGTTATAGCACCCCGCGTATCTTCTTCATAGCCCATATGACAATTCATAATTATTTATTTGTTTCTTGTACAGAAAATTGACTGTGAGTTCATATCCATCTTTTGATTGTTGCAATTAGCACATCCAAGGAACTTAGCACATCCAGCACATCCAGCAATTAGCACATCCGAGGAACTTAGTAGATAAAGGTTAAAAGAACAAAAGAATAAGTGTATAAAATCAGGATTTAATAAACCTATACAAAATTTTAATTCTAGGTTATATGGAAATTTAGCACCAAATAAATAAACGTAGCATCTTAGACCAACAGAGGAAAGATGAATTATTCAATAACACTCTAGGATAACTAAGTAACTCAGACTAAGCTGAACCCCTTCCCTCCTTAATCCATATCAAAACCAATTCCAAATGGATCAAAGATGTAAGCCTTAGAAAATGAAGCTTTTTAAAGAACTTGAAGAAAATATACAAGAAGATTTAAGCGTCTTAATACAGAAAAGGTTTTTGTAAGTCAACGAAGAAAAGATTGATATATTTAAATACATAAAAACTAATGCTTTATTCACTTACACATACACACTCAAAACATAAGCAGAGACCAAAGACAGATGACAAACTGAGGAAAAATAATTCTTACACTTGACAGAGGCCTAGATTTTACATGCATTATAAAGTGTTTTACAAACAAAATGAAAAAAGCTAATAAATCAAAAGAACCAATAAAGGATGTGAGTAAGCAAATTACAGAAAATTAACATAAATGGCTTTTAAGGAATGGGAGATACAATTTTAAGGATATCAAATGAAAGAAACATAAATTCAATCATGAGATGCCACCTTTTATTTTTGAAATTGGCAGAAAAGAAAAAGTTTGATTATATTTAGGTCAATACGTTGAGAAATGATTACTGTCCTATATTATCATAGGAGGATGTAAATTTCATCTTTTGAAAGTAAGCCTCCTGGGTCAGCTGGTCTTTGAGAGTGGTTCAGCATTTTATATTTGCATGGAGGACAACTTGGCGACATCTATCAGCATTTTAAATGTACTCTTTGGCTGGAGATTTTATATGGAAAGATAAGTGTAAGATATTCATGCAAAAAACAAAAACAGTCAGGTAGCACCTGTGACTCAAAGGAGTAGGGCACCGGCCCCATATGCCGGAGATGGTGGGGCAAACCCAGCCCTGGCCAAAAACTGCAAAAAACAAAACAAAACAAAACAAAAACAATCTTCAGTGGTGGACTCATGAAATAAAGTTTGATCCATGCCATGCCCATGGTGGATTAGCACGCAGGCACTGACAAAGGAAGGTGCCCATGTTATATCTTTCTTTAGTATATGAAACTTACAAAGCGTGAAACAGAATGCATTGTACAAACCTATTTGTTGAGGGGAGAAAAAAAAACACACCTTTTTGGGGCAAGACACAACTGTAAGAGGGATTTTACCTAACAAATGTGATCAGGTTAACCTGGTTTCTTGTACCCTCAATGAATCCCCAACAATTAAAAAAAAAAAAAGGTCAAAGAGAAAGAGACAGAGAGCTAAATAGAGAGACAGGTATGGCTGTATAGGGGTAGATCATTTCTGGAAGGACTCTCAAGAAACCCCAGGGGGAAGAGTTCAGTAGGCTTACTTTTTTAATACTCTCTTTTTGAATTATCAGAAAACATTTACTACCTGTCCATATTACTTTTGTTAAGTTTAAAAACAAATTTAATTGTAAAGATGATCTAGTGTAACTCAATGTAGCCTTCAAAAAATTATCTCTTATAATAATAATAGGAATGTGAGCAAAAAAAAAAAGTAAGATTTTTCAGTCTATTTGATGTTTTTATTACTAAAAGGTATGAAAATTTAAATGAACACCCAAAATATAAAAGCTTAACACTTTGAACAATCCAGAAGTGAGGTAGGTTTAGTCTTTTAGTTGTGAATAAGCTATTCAACTTAAAAAGCCTAAGCTTTAATTGTTAATAAGTATTTTATCTTAAAAAGATGGCCTACCCAGGCAACTTGTGAAACTCATTTGTCACTGGGGCCACTCCCTACCCATCCCCAACAATGTATTCAAATTCAATGTCAAAAGTTACTTATTAAACACAAGAGATATTATTCCCTGGGGAAACCATTATAAACTTTGCCTGTAGGAGGACTGATCCCTTAATGAAATACAGAACAGCCATCTTAGCAGAGCGAAAATGGGCAATCGTCACGTAAGTATTCCTGGCCTTTGGGAATCAATTTTGGTTTTGGTTAGCATGTGGAAGAATTTAAACTCTGAAATCATGACTGATACTTTTTTACTTTATCAATATGATTACCCTTTTTTATTGGTTTTAGCAACAGCATACCATGTTCTTAAAATGGATTTGGAATGTCATTTTTACCCAATTGGCCAAAAGTCTCTTAAAAGGGGCTAAAAAGAAAGAAGTGTTTAAAATTAGGCAATAAACATGCTTTGCAGAGAGCAAATGGTTAATATATAACTGTAGAGTGGATGATGAAAGCTGTTAGTTTGTAGCAAAGTTGTATAAAACTTCATAGACAATGCTCATTCAGTTATGTGGAAAGAAAAGGTTCATGTGGCAAGGATCAGTAAACAAAAGGGAAAACACTCCTATAATGCCATACAGCTTGGACTGAAAGGTGAAAACATTCCAGTATTATTTTTTAAATTGCATCAGGCATTTGGAGATTTGTAAATATTCATAAAATAGACTTAAATAATTAGTACTTTTGAAATTTTTAGGATGGGTGAATAGTGTAATAGTGTGTCTATAAATTGTTATTGATTAAAAAACAACTAAAACTTTACCAATTGGAACCAGCTACACTCAAGACAGAGGAGAGGTGAATCTTGTTTTTTTTTTTTAATATTGAAAAATGTATATCAAAGGTATTTCAATGTGAATTTTTAAAAAGTTTTATACTATAGCTTCCCACAACAAAAATGATATATTGCAGGAACACCAACAGCAAAGAAAATAAAACTCTGGAATTTTCTGTAAATTGTTAGTCTATAAGGTTTTTCCTTTACTATATATTAAACCTGCACTCAAATGTTTACAAACCTACAACTATTTTCTGAGAAGAGTCATTATGTTGAAAATCGTCTATAAATAGCATTTTCATATCAGCCAAGATTATGAGCTATCCATTCAGTTTATCCTTCAGAGAAACTAAAACCTATTTTTTAAATACATAGGAAAGATGCAGAGAACCTCCTGTATAATAATTGTCCCTTGCATTAGCAACTTAGGAAGACAATTTAGTCCTTTGAAAGTCAACCCCCTGAGGCAGGTGGCCAGGGAGAGTGGGCCAGCATTTTTACATATTTCTGTTTTGAATTCTCAGAGCCAGTCTTACTCCCTCTCAGAAGGCAGTCAGCAGTTGCCCAAGAGGGACACCCCACCCTCAGCTGTCCTGCAGCCTCTCAGCCACCCATCAGGGAACGGAGAGCCAGAGGTCTCACAGCCTGTAAGCACTTTACTTTTCCTCCAAATCATAGGTTTGACCCTGCTCTCTCACGGGTCCAGTGTTAGTCACCAATGACCCTTCATGTTGGACCCACCACCAGCCACCAGCCTGAAAATTTGATCATCGAGGCATGACTTCCAAGCAGGGAAATTTTTCCCCGGAAAACATGTGTCACAATGTTTGCAGCTAATGTAAAAATGTCATCTTGTAAGGGCTCGGTGTGTGTGCTGAGTGGTGTCTTATTAATAGCCCCCCCACCCCCCCACCCCCGAAATCAAGTGTAAGACTACTCTATAACCACTAGGGCATTTCAGAAACTAGGAAGAAAATTTAACAAGGACACAAGGAATGAATACCTGCTTAGAATATCGATGCGAAACCTTTTTAAAGGACACAAAATTATCCCAGTAATGCTTAAATTATTTGCTTTAGAAAGTTACTTGAATATGTGCAAACTTAAAAGTAGAATGCTGATGGTTTTGAAACAACTATATAACCGAAACAAATTTACAAACTAAATACTAATAGAAGTGAATGATTTAAATGTATGTTGTCAATTTAGTGTAATAGACATTGTTATTTTATAGAGATTAAGCATTGAGGTTTATATGGATATAAAATGGTCCTGCTTGCTCTTATGCTGAGGGGTTTTGTTTCGTTTTGTGTTGATTTGATTTGACTTTTTGAGTCTCAGCAAGTCTAAAATATGATGTATCTTATATTTCTCCATTTGACCTACTGAGAAACTTTTGTTTGTAAGACTCCTTGTAATGCCCTTGGGCCCCTTCTTGGCTCCAGCATGATTTTCTACCAAACCTCCTCTGTTCTCTATTCTTTTATCATTAGCCTGCAACAATTAAAGTCTGGCTACTTGGCATAGAAACGGTCATAAATTAAAAACACAATTGCTAGCGTTGAAATCATATGCCAGCACTTGCTCATTCTACTAATCTGTATGCTTTATATATTTCTTGTATTTTGGGTTAATGTGAGGACACATATACTTAGGCTGCATAAATTGCTTTTGTAAGGTTAAAGTCCATGTTGCAATATAATAATTTTTGTTATTATCAACATTAAATACAGTATTTTAAAAGTCTCCCAGAAAAGTTTTAATTCCCCAAGAATACATCCACAGACCAGGATCTGTAGGTAACTGACAAATAATGCTAAAAAGTCTTAGAATACTGGCCAGGAAATTACATTTCTAAGGTATCCTGATATGGAATCTTAGCCAAGTCCTGAAATTAAAAATTACTTTTACTCTGTGCTTTCCCTCATTCTTCCATCATCATCATTAGTGATTTTTTTTTTAACTGAAGATCTATTGTTTGTGACTAATCTATTTGAAGCAGCAATGACAAAGGAAGTGGGTTACTATCTTCTGCAAACTCACACTGTGTTCGAGAGTTTGCTTAGCCTGGCCTTGGGCTCAAGGAGCTTTGTAGATAGTGGGCATAGACAGAAAAATAAGATCCACAGAAAAATCCTCTTAGGTTTAGCCAGATGATTCTTCTATCCTGTTTTGTGGGTTGTTTTTGAGAGAATCATCATCAGAGGCAAAGGGGAATTGAGATCAATATTGAGATTACTGCTCTGTAGGCCTGGGGTTGTAGGATTACAGGCAGAGTGACAGGGAAGGAACAAGACGGTGGGGAACCATTGATACATGTGGAATCATCACAACCCCCAAAGAACTAAGGATTTCTCGGAAGTTATTTTCAAGGCTAATGAACAGGCTCTAGATGGGACTGTTCTCCATATAGCCTTGTTACTCCAAGTGTGGTCCTAGGGCCAGTAGCAGCCTCCACGTTGCCTGGCACATGTTAGAAATGCAGAATTCGAGGGAAAGGGGAAAGGAGAGGATGGGGGGGAGGGTGAGCTCTCCCTGATGGACACATTGTTAGGGTGCACAGCACACCCCTGGATGAAGGGCTCACCTGCCTCAACTACAACCGGAACTTGACCTTAGAAACACACAAAAAATGTAACCTACTCATTGGTGTCCTGACATTAATCTGAATTAAAACAAAAGACTTAAATACTGAACTCAGAATGTGGTTGGCTAAAAAAAAAAAAAAGAAATGCAGAATCTCAGGTCCTCCCAGACCTATGGAATCATGATCTGCATTTTATCAAAATCCTCAAAATCCTTTAATGTTGCACATTAAAGCCTGAGAAGCACTGGGCAAGGGAACAAGTTCTCAAACTCGCCTGCACATTGAAGTTACTGGAAGAGTTCTAAAAGCCACCGGGCCCTGGGTCCCCAGAGAGTCTGAGTTATTAATAGTTGCTCTGGTAGCTGTCTGGGCATCGGGAGTTGTAAATGCTGCCCACGTGGCTCTAATGTGCAGCCAAGTCTGAGAAGCACTGAGTTGGAGCTTACGACCAGCCCTGTGAGAAGAGCTCTGTGCACTGCTGATGAAAGCAGGTGTCACTGTACATGCCATAAGTAAAAACCAGCGTGTAAGTGTGAGAACATCTGTTCAGCAGCCTGCCACGGCATCCGTGAACATGCCAAGCTTATCAAGTGTTTATGCCAATATTTAGCCAACATAAATATTGTCTCAAATGGAGACTAGTTTGGGATTTATGGCAGGTGGACACTGGGTGAGCTCAGATGAAGGTGGACCAAGGATTCCTGGGAGCTGCATGACAGGTGGGAAATAGGTTCAGATTACTGAGAAAAGAAGGGAGGCTCTGAAGGCAGGTTGAAATGTGGCTGAGAATTTGGAATCAAAGTAAACATAATCTTGGCTCAGCGCCCGTAGCACAGTGGTTACGGCACCAGCCACATGCACCAAGACTGGTGGGTTCCAGCCCGGCCCAAGCCAGCTAAACAACAATGACAACTGCAACAAGAAAATAGCCAGGTGTTGTGGCGGGCGCCTGTAGTCCCAGCTACTTGGGAGTCTGAAGCAAGAGAATCACTTAAACCCAAGAGTTGGAGGTTGCTGTGAGCTGTGACACTGCAGCACTCTATGGAGGGCGACATAGTGAGGCTCTGTCATAAATAAATAAATAAATAAATAAATAAATAAATAAAACATAATCTTAACCAAGAGTGTGCATTAAACTGTGATCTCAAACCCCAAATAAGCCACCGAGAACGCTGAACAGGAACCAGCCTAGGCCATACAACTCTACCTCCATAATCAGTAAATCTTTTCTCCTGGAAAGTTGGTTGGTCAGGACACCACCATGAGTAGAGGAACAAAGAGGCCTCTGATGTCCAGACATGACTCATGCCAAAAGAGCACCTTCTTCACTTAAAGACAAGTCTCTCATTCAAAGTCTAGCTAACATTTTAGACACAATTACATGATCCTGCCTTTTGAATTTCCTGTCTACGGTAGATAACCAGAAGCCATTTAAAAGAAGGGATCAGAAGTCTGCCAGGACAGATACAGTGACAGAAGAGAACCCGCAAACTCAACACCTAAGCAAGAATCCTAAAGCCGTAGGTGCCTGGGGCCACTCAGCCGCACGATGGAATCCCAGGGGCCCAGGCCCGTGTTTCTGTGCACAGCAACAGGAACCAAAACTAAAACTCCCAGGGGCGACGGCATAACTGGGGCTTTAAATGGGACCTTCTGGATTCTTACGATAAAAACCGACATTTACCAAGTGTTTAGTAGACTATGAGATGTTTTGAGGATATGATCTGTGGTCCTGGAGGTTTAAGCTCTACACCCACTAAGCTCATACAGTTCATCATTTAGTCCTCACAACAACCCCAAGAGGGAGTTACTATTATTATTATTTTGCTTTTAAATATGGGGAAAGTGAGGCTAAGAGAAGTTAGGTACTTTGTCCAAGGTTGGACATCTAGTAAGAGGTAAAGCATGGAATTGTATTTGGACACAAATTTTTAACACTATGCTTTGGGTTCGATAAAACTTTATATTATGCCAAACGGAAGCTAAGTTATTGGAGTTCTAAGGCTATTAAACTGGATCATGACCTTATCATCTCCTCTTTACACTCTTCCCTGACCCTCCCTTTTTCCTCCCCTTCCCCTCAACTGGATTAGATGCTTTTCCTGGGGGCTTCCCTTGTGCTCTGTGTGTGACTCTATTCCTCCACTCCCACAGCTTTTTAGAACCATGTGTTTTTATACCTGCCGCACAGTGGACTGATGGTGTCCTGAGGGCAGGGCTGAGTCTTGTTTGTCTTTATAACCCCACACAGCAAATGCTTAGTAAAAGTTTGATGAATCCCTCAATTCATTATATTTTCTAAATAAGCTTTAACCAACCAGTGTTTCGTTGGGCTAGAGTTCAAATCCCTACATGCAATCACACTCCTACAGCTATTCATGGGTGTGGCCCTGGCATTGGTATTTGGAAAACTCCCCAAGTGATTCTAATGTATCCAGAGTTGAGAGCCAGGTGTTCTTTTAGTGCAGTGGTTTCCAAATGTGCTCTCCAGATTGCCATCATTGGTATAACCTAGGATCTTGTTAGGAATGCAAATTCTGAGGCCTTACCCCAGAGCTATTGAATCAGACACTCTGAGGACGGGGTCCAGCCACCTGCATCTGAACAAGCCCTCCAGGTAATTCTGACATACAATTTTGAAAACCACAGTTGAAGCATAAGCTTCTCACAGGCCCACACTAGAGTGGTGCACCAGCTTTGACTACGGACCACTCCCACCACGCAACCTGCAGGGATGCCCAGATAATGGCCTCGGAAGCCCACTTCTCTCTACACTTTCTGTTCACCCTGAGTGCAACCCAGGGAGCTGCCCCAGTCTGCTCCCTCCCTGCCCACGTGGCTGCCCTCCCTCCCAGCTCTCATCCTAGGGCTGGGCCTAGAAAAGGCAGCTGAGAATAGGGTCTTTCTCACAGAACAGAGGAAGGATGCCAGTTTCCATTCTCGCTGACCACTTTACAATTCCAGTTCAGTTCAACATATTCTTTTAGAGAATCTACCACCAGCCAGGTGCTGCTTGAGGCTCTGCAGATTAAAGAGGAATAAGACAAAAGACCAGGTCCAGGCCCTCTAACTAGCTCATGGTCTCGAGAGGGAGGGAAACACAGATGTAATTATAATGATGTGTGATGGACGCTAATAGAAATGTGGCCATGACAGCAGAGCGCAGAAGCAGGACAGTAGATGGACTGATTCTGCACAAGAGAATGAGTAGAAGCAGGTCCTGGAAGTGAGAAGGGCGTTCTTCACGGAGCAGGAACACGTGCAAAGAGAGCAGAGCAGCAGTCTGTTCACAGAGCCACAAGCTGAGCGCCGTGGTCTGGGCAGCTTTCGCCTGACAAGCACTCAGGACATCGTGCAGCAATTGCCTATGGAGAGGCCATCCTCTCCCAGTAGGCTGCAGGCATCTGCAGGGCAGACACTGTGTCTTAGCCATTGCTGTCCACCTTGCATTTGACACATAACAAGCACTTCAGAAATATTTTTGGTAGAAATACTGATGACCTCTCAACTCAACAGGAGTTGACAGCAGGAGACAGGTGCACAGGGGTGAGCCCAACAGCCCATGTGTGCCCTGCCGAGTACAATGACCTCCTAGGGCTGCCATGCAAAATATCACAAACTGAGTAGCTTAAAGCAGCAGAAATTTATTCTCTTAAAGTTCTGAAGTCTAAGAGTTGGAAATCAAAGTGCCAGCAGGGCCACGCGCTCTCCAGAGGCTCCAGGGAGGCAGGCTTTCTTGCTTCTTCCAGCTTCTGGTGGCTCCCCAGCTTGTGGCCACACAACCCCAGCCTCTGCCACCTCTGTCTTCACGTGGCCCTTCTCCTCTGCATGTGTCTCTAGGTTCTCTCTTTCCTTATAAGGGGACCGGTCATTGGATTTAGGAACCACTCTAAATCCAGGATGATGTAATATTGAGATCCTTAATGAATTACCTCTGCAAAAATACCATTTCCAAAAACTGCATATGAATTTTGGGAGGGGGGCATACTATTTAACCCACTACACCAGGAAAATTGGGTTTTATTACCATAGGCTTTTGGTGGTTTTAAACTTTAGCACATCAGATTATCTTCAAGGATCTATTTAAACAGACAGCTGTGACCTTCTCCCAGAAGGTCGACTCAGGAGACACTGCAAGATGCAGTCTGAGAAAGTTCATTTCTCACAAATTCCCTGGTGACGGTACTGCTGCTGGTCCGGGGACGACACTTTGAGAACCACTGCCTTGGGCGTAGGGAAGCCCTAACTAATCTCAGACAAGGGAGTGATATCAGGGCTGGAGAGAAACATAACAAGGGCCAAGTTATGCCCTTGGGAGGCAGTGGCTCTAGAGAGAAGGGAAGACCCTCCTGTCCCTATCCCCTAAGTAAAACAGTTACAATGAAATTGAGAGAAGAGGACCAATTGTAGGGTCAAATCAACACACCTGATGATTTGTTGGATGTGGGAGGTGAGGGGGAAGGAAGGGTACAGAGATTCCCATGTGTCTGATGTGTCCCCAGGTAGGGGCCGGAGCGTCCGAGGGCAGTCAGGCCAAGTGAGAGATTAAGTTCGGTTTGGGGATCTGCTGAGTTTAAGACATCTCTGTACACCTGGGTGTAATGCCTAGTGGGTACCTGGATCTGAAACTCAAGGGAGAAGTTTGGGCTTGAGGTAATTGAGGGAATACAAATTCACAATTGTTTTTGTTTGTTTTTGAACAAGTGATAATGTGTTTGATTTCGAGTAGCACACCACAGGACTCACGGCTGCTTAAATAACAAAGACATTTAGTCATCACCCCCAACAGGAATCCTGAAAGGAGATGGTTTTAGTGTTGGTTCAGCTGTTCAGTTACCAAACCATAGTTAAGAACCCAGGGCAGTGCCTGTGGCTCAGTGAGTAGGGTGCCGGCCCCATATACTGAGGGTGGCAGATTCGAACCCAGCCCAGTCCAAACTACAACAAAAAAATAGCCGGGCGTTGTGGCGGGTGCCTGCAGTCCCTGCTACTCTGGAGGCTGAGGCAAGAGAATCACCTAAGCCCAAGAGTCGGAGGTTGCTGTGAGCTATGATGCCACAGCACTCTACAGAGGGTGACAAAGTGAGACTCTATCTCAAACAAAAAAGAATCCGAGCGATTTCTGCCTTTCCATCCTGTCATCCACTATGTCCTGGCAACGTCTCCTCTCATGGCTGCCCCATAATGGTCATGTGTTCAAAGTGATCTCATCTCACAAAGCCACAAGCAAGAAGGAAGGGGAAAGAGAAAGAGTGCCTGTCTCTGCATGTACCACTCCCCTATCTGTGAGGAAAGGATTCCTGAAAAGCTCCAAGCAGACCACGCTGTCTATCTCCCTGGCCGGAACTGGTCACAAGCCCAGCCCTAGACTAGCAAAGAAGAGCAGATTCATGTCCGGGGTTGGGAAAATCACCTTCTCTGCTCTCTGTGCTCTTTCTCTCTCTATCTCCTTTATTTGTGTGGCCTCCTTCTCTCTTACTAAAAATGAGCCTTTTCTTCTCAGTGGTGTGGAAGCAGCAGGGGCCGTGCAATGGTGGCCACAGATGGCCCAAGTGTCACAGAGAGATCCAAGGCCCCACATAGCTCCAGGCTGGCTTGAGTCATGAACCTATTCTTTGGGTGATTACCATGCCCAGGTTGATTCTATCTATTCCTGGGCATGGGGTACACTGCTTCATCATCACTGCTTTCTTATAACTATTATTTTTATTAATATTACTACTAATACTAATAATAACACCATCGGGTAGACTAAAACAGAAAGAGAATGAAGATTTGAAGATTAGACAGAAAGGCAGAAAAAATAACTCATCTTTCCAAATAATGGGGGTTTGGATGGTTGTAGTGGGAATGAAAAGGAAGAGGAAAATGTGAAAGAGAATTTTAAAGAAAGGATGAATAGATTTGGATTCCAATGCATATTTGAACTGCCTTACCAACGTAAAGAATAACATTCATTGTTCAGATTGAGACAGAAATTTGCTCTAAGCAAATGTAGCCATTTCACCTTGTTTCCTTTTCAGCAAATCAGAACTTGTCCACACACTGTTGGTTGAACCCTGCCACACAGCACGTGTGACGCCACGATGCCCCCAATGTTTTTTCTCTTTTCTATCCTGTCTGCCCACTTATCATTGATTCTTGAGGATTCCAGAATACACTGGCCTCCTTTTATCCACACATGAAACAAATCCCAAGTCTATACTTTCACTGAGTTGGCAAAAGACAGCCTTTGGCAATGTAAAAAGGAAATGGATAATTCTTTTCTAATGAGAAACGTGCTTCATTTTTTAATAACTCCTAGAGGCATGGTTCCTTTCACAGTTGAGAAATAGCCATCATCTCTCCAAAACCCCCTCATCCCCCAAGTTCACTTTTGTTACTGCAGTACAGCAATAATTGGATTTCTGGAAGTTTAGTCCTCTGGAGAGGTTTCTAACTTCTAGAACAATCTGTGGACAACCTCAAAGCAGACAGTCATGTTCCCCGGGACACAAAATCTTGTTTCCAGATAATGAATGTTATTCTGCCTCTAGTAGAAACTTCACGCTCTCCAATCCAACACAGCACTAAAGGGCCCCTAAGAATGAGTCAACGAGTCAATGGAGAGATGTCACATAGCCATCTCATACTGCCGGTGTGGGCTATGGTGCCCAGGGCAGTCATGATGCAGAGAGGGAGCAGGAGGGACAACAGACTGCTCACCTTGAACTGATCTCAACTCAAACTCTTTTTCCTCCTACTTGCCTCATTCTAGCATCCATCTTTCTAGGTTACCTTGCCAATAATA
Source organism: Loris lydekkerianus (assembly GCA_963574355.1). Taxonomy (NCBI): domain Eukaryota; kingdom Metazoa; phylum Chordata; class Mammalia; order Primates; family Lorisidae; genus Loris; species Loris lydekkerianus. The sequence continues at coordinate 32,267 of CAUYPK010118469.1, forward strand.
ATAATTATTATATATATGAAAAATACATATATTAAAGAAAGACATTATGATCCACTTACAATCTTCTCTTTTATGAAAACAGAGCAACTTGCTTTTAGTGCCTGGAGGCCTTGCTTTCATCGGTACCTGTGTGCCATTTGCCACCAGAAGCTCAGCCTTCTCAACAATAATTAGGCTAAGACTATAGAACCTTGGCACATTAAAGCTTGGCCCTATTGACATCTGGACCCAGGTAATTCTTTACTTGGGAGGTGGGGGGAGTTGCCTATTCTACAGGATGTTCAGCAGCGTCTATCAACAGACATTCCATTAACATCCCCCTATTTGTGACAATGGAAAATGTCTCTAGACATTTCCCATTCTCTCCTAAGAGACAAAATCATTCTTGGTTGATTGAAGATCATAGCTTAGATGGGAAAGCAAGACCAGGGGGCAGAAGACACCCCATAAGGTCTGTCTCTCTGGATCTCTGGCAATAACTGCCCTTCCTGCTCTTGGGCCCAGACACTGCCACACTGACTCCCTTCCTTATCACAGGGTTAGGTCAGTTCCTCTCAAAGACTGACCTTTGCCCTCCTATTGATGACAGCAACAGCTGAGAGGCAGCAGTTTTCCTAAACATTATTAGCCCATAAGTAACTTCTGAAAGCCAGGGTAGAAGCTTTCACTTTAGAAGTACTTGGTTTGAAGGCTGCTGGTATCTAGCCCCGATGAGCAGTGCTCAGCAGGAAGATGTGGCTGGAGGAAGCAAGAGTTGGTTTGCTCGTCTCTCCTCTGGTGGGCATAGCCCTCCAAAAATGCTTCCCCATGCAGACTCCTCATACCAGAGCACGCTACCATGGGTGATAAAGTGAGATTGTCTGTAAAAAAAAAAAAAAAATACCCCACAAAGTATATTGGAAAATATTTCTTTTTTTATTTAGTAGCTTTACTTTTTGTGCTGACAAGCATTTAAGTGGGGTTTTATTTTTTTTGCAAAAACAAGACTTTTTATCAAATTTATTGTCTAAGAAAACCATGCCCAAGAAATCATCAACTTAATGAAACCAATATGTCACTACTCATGCAAGATTTAAGACGCAGATGGCCCCTTTATTCTGTCTCAACTTGCTCATCAATCTCTAACCATGTCTGTGGAAATGTCATCATGGTATTTTCTGGCTCTAAATTCATAAAATTTCATAGTTCAGGAGTTTGCATTCATACTAATTGACTTCAAAGTATTAATACAAATGTGTAACCAATTAAAAGTAAACAGCATTGCCCTGAGAGATACAGGAGTCTGGGTTTTTCCATAAGCAAGTAAGTGCCCCTGGGCAGGTGACTTAACAACCCGGCCTTAGTTTCCTTATTTGTATAATGAGAGGATTGGATATATTCCATGTGTTCTAGACTTCAGACTTAAGTACTATATATAACTCTTGTAATTGTTACCAAACACACGTGCCATCGCTTCTAATAGTTCTATTAATTATTTTCTTTAAATCTACTCACTTTTTAAAATATAAATCAATTTATCTTAAAAGGAAATTTTATATTTGTACCATTAATGGCACATTAATATCAGTTGACATAAATGCAGGTGACTAAATGGAAGCAAAAAGAATGCATAAAGTTCTAACTATTTTGATGTTTCCAGCAGATCTTGGTCAACTGTTGTTTGACTTTAAAAAAGACCCATTTGCATGGAATAGAACATGAATTCACAAAATAACTATTTGAGGCTCTGTGGGCACATAGCCTCTGGTACAAGTATGTAACCCTGCCACCGTGGCAGGAAAGCAGCCATCAACCAAACGTAAATGTAAATGAATGGATTGGCTATGTTCCAATAAAACTTTATTGACAAAAACAGGTGATGGATTGGATATGGCCCATAGTCTGTAGTTTACCACTCCCTGGGTTAAATGAGTATGAAAGACATACTATCACCAAGCAAAGACTTAATCAGAAGACCTGAGAAGGAACTTAAAAAATAATTCCTGCCTTCAGTGGTCCATGTTACCTTGGGAAAACCTAGGTTTAATTTCCACTCTAAGATATTGTGAAACACCCTCTCCCCTTTATCTTTGGCATCTTGGATAATGTCTAGGATGTCTTACCTGCATCAACCCATGGCACATTTTTAAGTTGCCTTCCTCCTTCATTGAGATGCCAATAGGGAAAGTTTCTCATTTTTCTCAACCCTAGCTGTACATTAGAATTATCTGGGGAGTTATAAACATACTTGTACCTGGTATACACCTATACTTCAGAGATTCCAATTTAGTAGGACCAGGCCAGGACTCAGATGTGTATATTTTAAAGCATCCCAAATGATTATGATGAGCAACAGGGTTGAAAAGCTACTAATCTATATCTTGGCCAGGCCATCTTCCTCAGAATCCATTATTTCCTCCATTTTGGTATTAGTTATAAGAGCCCCGAACTCTATCTACCTCAAACTATGTCACACCTGAAGCCTTGGGACTTCACTTTTATTTGTGATTTCTGTTATTTCTACAAGTAAGGTCTGATTGACCCCTCCCAGATACCCCAGTTACATTTACTGTTCATCTTTTCAGTCTCTCTGGTTCATCATGCTAGAAGGCTTGACATCAATCTCAGCTCAAGATGCCTAGCCAAGTAAGTTTTCTCTTCCCTTCCTCTGTCCCCTCTGCGGCACTGACCCCTAACATTAGCATAAACTGAAGCAAGGCCAGGATGCAAAGGGAAAAGCATTTAGTATATTCTGTAACACACAAAGGAAGAAGATTCCTCCTCCTCTCTGCCTCATGCCTGCAGAGAAGACTTACTCCATCCATTTGTCTGAACTTTCATTAATATATAAACAGTTGCCAAGTTCCTACAGGGTGCCAGGCATTGTGCTATGAAAATGACATAGACCTCACCTCCACAAAGCTTACAGTCTAGGGAAAGAAACAGACAAGTAAATAAGCATAATAATGTATCTTTAAGGGACTCTGATAGAAGCCTCTAGACAGCAAAGAGTAAGCGCAACAGAGAAAGTCAGTGATGTCAGAGCTCACAACCAGCTCTCCAGGGAAAAACAAAAATCTAATGTGTGGTGTTTGCCAATTTCCATTGTGTAAATACTTCCACCGATGGCTGAATTCAGTTACCAACAAGACCTCTCTTAACACAGAGTTGGAAAGACATGTGCACAATTGGCTCTCACAAGCTTGCAAAGTCAGCCCCAGCTAAGGTGAACAACCATCCTGGTTTCCCTGTAGCTATCCAAGTTTTAGCACTGAATGACTCACATCCCGGGAAAGCCCTCAGTCCTGGGCAGTTAAAAAGCTGGCCACCTTAGCTTCACACCACTGGAAGAAAGTCCTCAGCTCTTCACAAGAGGGTCAGGAATGGTTTCAGAAAGGTGAGGCTTCAGCGTGTTTTTATTAAGTAGATACCTTGTCGCTGTTGCCAGTGGGATCAGTGGTCACCAAGTATTTAAAACATGGTAGGTCACCAGGCTCTCACTGGTCCTCTGAGGACTTGGAATACACTTGCAGTGACAACCCCCCCCCCCAAGTCCTCCCTTAACTCACACCCACAGGCCCCTTGGGAATAAGACAAATCAGTAGTCAATTAGCATAGACTCTGTCAGACAAGGAGAAGTGACATTTTGCCTATGAAAATATTTGGCAATTTATCAGGCAGTCACTATAAGTATAATGAGGACCTTGGCCATGCCGCTGGCTTCCTGTTTTTTCAAAATGCTTCTGCTAAAACCCAACCGTGTGGCAGCCTGTTGTCTTTCCCTATGGTCCCTCCTCGACTCTAAGGGAATGATGTTTTAGAAAATGGGGAACCGGAAGATTGGTGTGAGATGAGGAGAGGAGGAAGAGGAGAGGGAGGAAGAACCCCAAGAGCCTTTGAAGAGCAGAAAGGCCGCTTCCCGTCCCTGGATCAGGGTAACGAAGCCTCCCTGCCCAGCACTCTCATACGGTTTTATTCTGAGATTCTTCCCAGCTGGGCAAGTGTTAGTCCTAGTTTACAAACCAGAAGCAGATAACCTGGTTCCATCTGAACCAGAAGGAACGCTGGGAGAATCTGACAGCAGTGCCTCTCCTTCACACACACTTTGCCCAAGGGGAGATGGCTGCCTGTTTTGTCTTATAAACAGTGGCAACTGGACTTCATTGTTCATTTTCATTTAGTTTTCTATTTTCTCATCGTCAAGAATATTTATTGATTCCTCAGCTATGTAGGGGTTCTTGGCTTCCCTGGTCAGTGGTAATGGTCATTGCTTACACCAAGGAGAATTCCAGCATATCCAGGGCTCTCCCTGCACAGCCCTCACCTGCCTCCATTTTGCTCCCACCTCCTAAACCCAGGCCACTACCTGGATCTAATCCTGGCCCTTGTTTTTGCTCTCATCAGCCTCCTCTTTATTTCGTGCCAGCTCAAACAGCAGCTCCGTTGGCTCAGTATGCTGTGAGACCTCTGCCCTCTGCTCCCCAACACTTCCTGAGGGCCCTCCTGGCGCACAGCCTGAATACCAAGCAACCACTTTCAAATATTTACTGAGCAGAGTACAGCGAGGCAGAGTCTCTGAGGAGCTGCTCTGGAAATATAAAACACGCAGGATGCCACTCCCGTTGCATTTTGATAATACTTTCAGAGTTTACAAGTGACCCTTACATCCTTGTGTCACCAGCATCCCACCTCCTACGTGCCACCACCCGTGTGCTCACTGTAATCCTACCTTGTGCTACCGCTTCACAAACACGACTGCATCTAAACCTCGCACAACCCCATGAGCAGGTGTGTCCACTTTAAAGATTAGACAACTAAGTCTCAGAGAGATGGATTAACTTGCCCAAGGGGGTATGACCAGCAAAGGGCAAAGCAGTAACTGAACGCAGGGGGTGGACTTCTATGGTACCTTTAGATTCGATCATGGATACAAGTACCCAGACCCTGAAAGCACCGTGCCGTGGGCTCTGCCTGGCTTGGCCTCCCCCCACCTCCACCCCTCCTGTCTGTTGCACTACATGGCTAACTCCTGTTCATCTTTCTAGAATGAGCATAAGCATCAACTCCTCTATGAAGATTCCTCTTTCTCCTCTCAACTACTTGTACCCAAAGTGCTTTCTGAGTCATAATGCAATTGTCAGGTGCCTATTTACATGTTTATTCCTCTGGGGCCAAGGACTGGGCTTTATAGACCATGGTGTCCCCTCGCCTGGGTAGTGCTGAGCACGCAGTAGACCTTCAAGATGCTGTTGAAGGAAAGAAAGAGAGGAAAGGAAGGGGGGAGAGAAGGGAGGGGGAAGGAGGAAAGAGGAGGAAAAAGAGAAAGAAGAGGAAGGAGGGAGAGAGGGAGGAACTACTCAGAGGAGAGTCTAATTTGCCTGAGACATATTTCTTCTTAATTAACTCACACATGTCCCATGCGACAGTCTCTTCTTATTGCCCAGTCTTGAAGCCTTTCAAATAGAAAATTGGATCATGAGGGCTGATGGGTACGGTTGTACTGAAGTCTGAGCATATTTCCGTCTGTGTTCTGGAAAATCCCGGTTACTACATAGTAAGTGGTTATGGCTGCAAACCATATACCTTGGCAAACTACTTCACAAACTCCATCCCCAGAGTTTGCCACAGCCAACCTGGAAGAACATTTTTCTAGAATGTTCCATTTCTATAATATAATAAGAGTTAAGATTTCCTTGAATTGGACTGGGGCAGAAGGTGCTTGATCAGGAGTCTGTCTTTCCATGCTGGCCCTTCTGGCTGGGGTTATCAGAAACTGTTTACAGGAGATGACCTTCCTTGTAGGCAACCGTCATGCTGAAACAGGAAGGCGTCTGAGTCATGTCAAATGCCTCTGCCCAGGTGACGCAGCTTCCTGGGATCATAGCATCTCTATCTCTTTTCTATGCCTCCTCCCTCTAGAGAAATGGCTCATTCACCTCCTTGTATAAATTAAGGAACACAAGAGACACAGAATGTTATGTAGCCCCCAGCAGCAGGGGTGCCTCATTCACGCAGCAGGCTGTGCCCTGGGTAGGGCGTGATGGCAAGCACCGGAGAAGGACAGTATCCCAAGGAGACGCTCACAGCCCATGATGTGTGAATTATCACGCCTGTCAAAGAAGACAGCAAGCTGTTAACAAGGCCTCCTGGACTCCACAGCCTAAATTTTAAACCACATGACTGCCGGCGTTAAATACGTATCTGGAACTCCAGACCCAAGCAGCAGATGACAGATGAAAAATCGATCCTTAGAGAGCCATTTACAAGGTGAAAATTCCTGAAGCAGGAAAGGATTTTGATATATTCTGCAAAGTTCATTTTTGATCTGCCTTCAACACGTACCGTTTACCTTTACTGAGCCCATGCTCCCCACTAGGCGTCGCTGAATTCTTCCAAGAGCCTTACAAGGTAGGCACTATTATTATCCCCACTTATCATAAAGACACCACAGCACAGAGAGGTTCTGTAACTTGCCCAGGGCATAGCTAATAAACAGGGGTGCTGGAATGCAAATCCAGCTGTGTTCTTAAATGTGAATATGATAACTTCAATGGCCAACTATTATAAATATTAAGTTGTATGGGGGCATTGTGAGATATACGGGGGGTACCAAAAGTATGCATACACATTTTAAGAAATGTTATCTATGCATTACTTTTAGAAGTTGAACTGAAGTTCCATCACCGGTCATGTGTATCTAGACATGCTACACGCATCCATTTTCTCTGCAATCTACTTTTGGGGAATGATCTATTTTACTTCCAACAAGATCGCTTAAAATGTATACACATTTTTTGACAGAACCAAAATAGGCAGAATTAAAAGCCTCTGTATTACATATAATACATATATATATATACACATAGTATCTTCATATATATTTGTATCTTTCAAACTTATTAAATTTAAATAGCAAAATTGAAATCTGCATAAATGGCACTTTACAAAATTTTATATTAATAAATACCACTATAAGAAAAAAAGCCAAGAGAAGGCCCAAAGTGGGAGGGGAAGGGCAAACATTTGTGGAGCTCTCCATGTAACGGACACCTGGAAAACTATTTCATGTAAGCTTCCAACCTGGCAAGGTAGGGACAGCCTCCACGGCACAGACAATGAAAGGGTAGCTTAGAGGTTAATGGCCCAAGTTCATATGGCTGCTAAGGGATATGGCCACATTTAAACCACGATTCCTGTGGGCTCAAAGCCTAGACATCCGAGTCATTTTTATTGACATTTAACATCTTGTGCTGTCTTTACCTGTTTCCTGAGTGTCAGTGCAAGTGCTGATAAAAAATGAATCGAAAGAACACAAAACAAGCAGTGTTGTAGAGAAAGCAAGCAGAATGCTCGTGTTTTCACCCGGAGCCTCCGGAGCGTGACTGACCCCATCCTGGGCCCCGTGTATCCATCCTGTACCTGACTCACAGACCCACTTTGTGTGGCAGGTCTGCTCAGCGGCCTCAGGTTTTAAAAACTGAGTCTCCTGATTGGCAAGCAGGCCTGAGGCCCTGAGGTCAGCTGCCTTTACCGCTAACAATGAACAACGGATGTGGAATGTCGGTTCTGTACACTCTGGAGAAAGTGGCCGGCGGCTCACAGGAACAAGCCACACAATGCCCCTTCCATCAGCGCTGGGCATCCCTGGTGAATATGTTCATTGTGGGGGCCAACCCAGCCACACAGAGCGGAAAGTGCCACACAGACTGTTTTATTTTGCTCTTTTCTTAAAAATCCCATCACCTGATTCCTCCACTCGACATCAGATATAAGGAAGGAGCCTGGATTCTCTTCTCAAGCAGGTTAGGAAGGATAACCCACCTGGCTAACCATGGGTTCTACAAGGGGCCGGGGGCTGTGACTTCCCCCCGTCCTGATGATGGCTGTGCCTCTGACATAGACCTGGCCCCACATTATTTGTTCAGCAAAAAGAAAAAAAAATAAAAAGCTCCCTTATTATCTCTATTCCTAACACGTGTTCCAACACTCCCCCACTACACCCCAGATACCAGAGTTATTTCGGGTCAAATGACAGTGGTTTATTAATTTTTACCTTTTGTTCCTGCATAAGCAAACTGGACATGTTCAGAGGATTCTTTTGTCCCATCACTCAGCTCCTGTAACTCTACGATATTTGTATCACGAAATGACCTCATTAAAACAGGAAGGGGATGAGGAGCTGGAATGTCATGTTATATCTGCCAAAGTCAGAAAGTCCTGGGTCTAGCTCTGACATCCACCCAGACATTGCCGCCAGCTGGTTGTAGACAAGTCTCCACATGGCCTCTGCAAGCCCTGGAAGCTTCTTTGCTCAAAGGTGAAAAGGTGCCTCTTGGCAGGAAGCAGCCCCACCAGCACTTGGCAAGTGCCACCTACCTGGAGTCCACCTAGGCCCCCTGGCCAGGGCCCTCAGGTAGGGCACAAACTTCACAGCCATCCCCAGAGCTCTGTCTCCGTTTCAATGTGACAGTTGTGAAGTGGGACAGACAGGAAATGTCCCCACCAAAATCCTCTGCACTGACGAGGCTAAAATGCCATCTAGAACGGCTTGTGAATTGGCCTGTTAGGAAGAGGTTTCTGCCGCCTGGGTTCCATTCTACCTCACTCCCCAAGCCCTCCATAATATTTCCCATGAAAAGCACAGATGCCATTTACTCATTTAAGATTGCTACACCCAAAGAACAATCTCCTTCAGAATTTAATCAAAAAGCAGGTGGGGCCCGGCACAGTGGCTCACGTTTGTCATCCTAGCACTCTGAGGCCGGTGGATAGCTTGAGCTCATGAGTTCAAGACCAGCCTGAGCAAAAGCAAGATCCTGACTCTACAAAAATAGCAAAACCAAGGCAAGAGAATCGCTTGAGCCCAAGAGTTGGAGGTTGCTGTGAGCTATGATGCCATAGTACTTTACCCAGGGCAACAGCTTGAGACTCTGTCTCAAAAAAAAAAAAAAAAAAAAGCAAGAGAACTTCCCAAGTGTGCAGAGCCCTGTGTTTGCTTGAATGCTCTGACATCACCATATTGAAATTCTAATAGTGTTTGAACAAGGAGCCCTCCACCTTCATTTGTACTGAGTCCCACAAATGATGTCACTGGTTGCCTTTGAAAGCACGGAATAGCTTTCTTATATCCCACAAAGAATTTAGACAAGGAAATGGGATGTGTGACCCCTCTGCTGTAACGTGAAGGCTTTACTCATAGAACATGAGGCCGACGGTGCACTGGGCAGCACACGGGCTTTAGAAGGTAAACCTCAAACTCCCTGCCCTGTCTGGGCCCAGGTTCCTCATGTGCAAGGCAGACTACTAACGCCCACTCTCCCCTGAGAACAATGAAGGTCTATTAATTGTCTGGCCTGTGGCAGGTGTTCAACAAATGTCAGTCCCCCTCCCTGTGTGTCTCAGGAGCCAATGCCTCAAGATGGGCCATCCCCTCACCTTCCACAAGGCCGTGGTGTGCCAGGGAGTCCTGACGATCTCTCTGCTCCATTAACCAAGGCCTAGAACTCAGCTCTGCTCCTGTCTATAGATATTGGGCCAGGATAGTGGGTGTCAAGGACAGAAACACAATTCATTTAACTTGAACAATGGAGGTGATTGTTAATTAACTGGGAAGTCCAAGGATACAGGCGCTGGGGTATCTGAGATTTACACAATGTAATTACATTTCTCTCTCTCTCTCTTGTTCCCATTAGATAGTGGACAAAATCAAAATGGCCACCGCCAGCCCTAGACACACACTCTCTCAGGCTAGCAAGCCCACTAGAGAGAGATACATATCTTTTTCAATATCAACCAAGGGAAAGACTCTAAGTGACCCTGCTTCAATTTCATCCCCTCTCCTGAGTCAGTCCTTATTGGCATAATGACCATGTTGGTGACCATGGGCTGAAGCCACATGACTGGACAGCCCAGTGAGACCACACAGGAGGGGAAGGGGCACTACCTCATAGGAACTAGGGATGCTACACAGATACACAACATGCCCACCAGGCCTGTGTGGCCGACTGTTCACTCCCACTAGCACCCAAGGAAAAAGAAGGTAGGAGAGAGGAGTGGGTGGTGCTGCCACCCAAACCAGCCTTCACTGAAGGATGTGAAATGTACAAACACATGTCACTCAGGAGAAGCTGCAAGAGGAAAGACAAACAGCTGAGAAAACTCAGGATATCTTCCAGGCTGCTGACTGCATAACTGCAATTAACCTCACAGCTTTGAATTTTTTGTAGGGATGTATTTATTTCCATGTTTACTTTCTGTTTATGCAAGAAATACTGGTTTTTTATTTTAGTGTTCATTGAAAGGTTCCTTTTAAAAATTACTAAGTAAAAACAGCTCACTTGAAAGAAAAATAATAAGCAAATAATAATACACACATAGGGAACTGTGGAGAAGTTAGCACACGAATTAGGCCAAGGAATGAGTGTGGGAAAAGCTCAGCACAGTACACAATCAGGACTTTTCTCCCCGGGGAGCACTAAAAAACCAAAAACTGTGCTCCTGCTGGTTCATATAGTATCTCTGACAAGCATATGCCTCCCCTTGGCAAAAATTCAGGTCACCAAACAAATCTGTAGTAAGATGCTAGAACCCTCAGCTTCTGGCCAGCAAAGCCTATTCTTTACAAAGCGCTGTTTTGTGGCAGAAGGGGAAGAACCAACATTAGTACAGAGTATTATTCTTTGTTTCAGAGACAGACACACAAAGGTAGGGTTGACATGAAAATTCCTCAAAGCACAGTTAGTCAGAATGGAGAACAGAAGAGACCATACTCCTGTGACCGTCTAAGGCCAGCTGGCCCCAAGGAGTACCAGCCACCTCTCTAAGGCCAGAGTCTCCCCAGCTGATTTCTGCGTGTACCCACATGTAAACTATCAGCAGCTCCCCTGTTTGGATGACTACTTGGTTATTCCAATGAGCTACCAATCTTAGCCAGAAATAATTTAAGAAAGCCTATTCTGTCATCTTACCTCTTTGATTATTTTCTTTAGGCCAAAGCAAGAAGTCATCAGGGTTTTGATGTGGATCGAGACACCAAAAAGCTGAACAAAGCCTGCAAAGGAATGGGTATGAAAGATACGCTGTTTGCTAATTTACCGTCAAAGCAGATTAGACTTGATCTCATGTCCAACTGGTCCCCATGGTGCTAGGGAGACAACCCCTCAGTTATCTTTTGTATTCCAAGCTAACTCAAGTCAATCACTTCTAACAATCTCTTTGTTAAAGTTCTAGAAATTATAATCAGACCCTATTTGGGGGATTCTATATAACAGTTAGAAGCTGGGTATTGTGACATTTAACTTGACCATTTGAGATGGGATGTTTTATTGAATTATTCTTTTGCTTTTTGTGATACAATTCACATACCATAAAATTCACTCCTCTTCAGTGTACAAGTCAAAGTTTTAGTATATTTATAGGGTTGTGCAACCATCTTCACTACTTCCAGAAATTTTTATCTTGCCCAAAAAACCCTGTGCCCACTAGGAGCCCCTCTCTCCCTTCAGCCCCTGACAATCTCCCACGATTGGCCCATTCTGGAGCTTTCATATAAACAGAACCATATGATATTTGGACTTTTGCATCTTTTGTGGCTTCCTTTACTTGGTATAATGTTTGATTAAAACAAATAATAGATTTTTTGACTTAGAAGTAAATTAGAGGAGCTTTACATTCCTGGTAATGGGTGTCATGATAAAATATGGCCATAAATTCTTTGTGATTCCAGAGCAGTGGTTCTCAACTTTCCTAATGCTGCGGCCCTTTACTATAGTTCCTGTGGGTCTCGACTCACAGGTTGAGAACCGCTGCTCTACAGGAAACATCTTGGACCCATGGTGGAAGTTCTAAGGAGACATAGTTTGCTTTAATATAAGAAACTTATCTAACCATAGAATAGCTGCCTTGCCCAAGAATGGTTGAGAAGTCCCAGGGATGGGGAAAGAGTTGGTGGGGAAGTGGCAGATGGGATTTCTACATAGTATTCTTGAATAAATCAGAGAGAGACAGAGAGAGAGGGAAAGAGAGAAAGAGGAAAGAGAAGAGAGAGAAATAGGAGGGGAAGGGAAGGAGGTAGAGAGGAAAGATGACAAACAGGTGCTTATTTGGAGGCATCAGAGGGCCTGTTCACGTCCCGACTTGGCTAATTTCACACTCCCGGATGTCACTGCCAGGAGGTAGGCGAAGGCCGTGCACGAAACTGGCAGGATGTTATGGCTGAACCGGCCTCCCAGGTGCTTCCAGGTGAGGCTTCCTGCGGCTCTCACGTGAGGTCTTGACACCTGGGCGTGGGATGGAGACAGGAGCCCAGGTGGGTACGGGAATGATTCAGCTGTGGCTAGTGATGAATCCCATGTTTGTAGCCACCGTACAAGTTCAGCACCTACTGGATGGCAAAATCACACAGAATTCTTGCCCCCCTATTGGAAGTGCCCATCACGTGGCAGCAACGTAGTCCTGGTGATTGTGCAGATCACCTTCCCTATGCCAGGTGCTAAGCTGGACATCGCAACATACATCATTGTGTTAAATCTTCCCAACAACGCTGCAAAGTTGAGTTATTATATTGACTAAACAGATGAGAATGCCAAACCCAGAGGTTAACTATCTTGCCCAAGTTTATAGCATTATGAAATGAGGGTGGGGCAACTGGAAATTAGGACTGTCTTAGAGAACTCTGATGGGATTGAGGTCTAGGATCCCACCCTCTATTAATAACCACAAGCTGAACCACAATTGCCTTGTTGGAAAAGTTTGTCTGCAAGAACATGCTCCCGTCTCACTGATGTACCAACCTCGCCAGGGTGGATTTAAATATTCACGACCACACCATCCAAGAACCATAAAGGCGAGCCATACAGATGATGTTAAATGTTTTAGAAGCCAAATTTTAAAGGAAGAATAAACAGGTAAAATTTATTATTTTAATAATGTGTTTTAGTCAACTCGATTTTGCATCAGAGTATTACCTCATTAGGTAATCAACATAAAAACCATTAATGAGATATTGTAAAATATCCTATATACTCCCCACCCACTCATCACCTACACAAGTGAAAATAATAATGACACACCATAAAAATGACACAAAACTTACTGATTTCTTCATTTTGGGGTATTTTTAATTTCTTTTGTGGGGGCACCCATGGATTCTTGGTGACTTAAGGCCCTGAGCAACCCAGAACAGCCACCCCCCTTCCTTGCCATGAAGGGTCAGCCCTTCCAAGAAGGGCTCAGTCCCCTCTGCTGTCCCCACCTGGCTTCCAGGCCCTCCGTCACCAGACTTGGCCCCACCTGCCTCTTGTTGGATTGTTCTAGCAGGGTCCTACTGGAGAGAAAGCCTTAATCCTGAGTGTGTATATACCCCAATGTCCGCTCTCTAAAATGTAAAAGAATGTTTGCCCTTCTCCCTCCTGTCACTGAAACAGGCTCTTAGAGGTAAAAGATCATCCGGTTGTCCACAGCTTCCGGTCATCAGGGGATCCTGCTATCTTGTTAATAGGCAGATTCTGAATCAGCATGTGGGGGGAGGGGCTGAGATTTTTGCATTTCCAATAGGCTTCCGGGTAATGCTGATGTTGCAGATCCCAGGACCACCCTTTAGGGACAAGGTCAGGGCCATCTGAGACAAGTGGAGGTTAAGCAACACTGTACAAGCCACAGAGAGGGAGGACCAGACCTAGAACTCAGATTGTGACTGTCAGCCCGGGCATGGGCATGAACTTCAGCCCTTGTTCTGCTCCTTATTGATGCCATGACCTTAGTGTTCTCATCTGCAAAATGGGGCTAATAATGTCTCCTTGCAAGGAGGCGAAATCGAGCCCAGGATCTTGTGGCCCTCGTTATATGCTAACCTCCTCCTGCTAAACAATATCCACCATCCCCACACAACCAGTTAGATCAGCTGAGCGACGCATAGGTCCACCCTGTCCTCTATTGCTCAGGCTGGACTGAGCTGAACAGTGGGGCCTCCAGAAGATATATTGACCCAGAATCTCTGAATGTGAACTGATTTGGAAAGGTCTTTGCAGATGTAATTTAATTAAGGGTCCCGAGAAGCGATCACCCTGGATTACCCGGGTGGGCCCCAAATCCAATGACAAGTGTCCTCTGGAGAAATGGGGACAATGATGCACAGAGGAGACCACATGGAGACAGAGCAGAGATCAAAGCCTCGCAATGAACCGAAGGACACCCAGGGTCACTGGCAGATCGCTGAGGCTGGAAGAGGCAAGGGACAGATTCTGCCCCAGATGGCCTCTGGGGAGGAGTGTGGCCCTGCAGACATGTGACTTCAGACCCTCAGCTCCAGAATTGTCAGGGAACAGATTGCTTTGTTTTATGCCACCGGGATTGTGGTAATTGATACAGCCACCTTAGGAAGTTAAGACACAGGACAAGGGACACGTAATGATGCAGGCAGGCAAGATTGTCCCCCATTTATTACTTTATCTAGGGGGACCGGGCAGCCCAGTGGTGTCACCAGAGCTGGAGTTGCTGCCTCCAGGGTTCTGTGAGAGGCGGGCTGGTGCTGGGAAGGCTGAGTCTGGTGCAGGCCTGGATCACTTGTCTGTCACACAGGCTTGGCGGCCATCAAACCCTGTGGCTTCCATCCTGCTAAAACATGGCTCAGTATCTTCCCAGAAAGTTGCTGGGAAAGCAAACCAAGGGGGGTGGCAGGCATTGCCCGAGGCTGACTGTCACCTGGTTCTGACCTCTGCTGGGTAACTACAGTGTTCAACCCACAGTCAGGCTCAAGGTTCCTTCTTTTCTCATTTTTTCAGTCTTTCCCAGAACCCCTGGGGACTGGCCCCCGTGCCCCCAACCATTGTAAATGTTCACAGGCAATCGTTCAGCAGCGCTGACTGCTGATATGACACACGTATTGTGAAATGTAGAGTGAGGTCACCATTCAGTAAACTGCTTCGTGGTCAGGAGTGGAAACAGCTCCCGGATAATCCCAAGACTTGGACTCAGAGGTCTTGGAGGGGAATCTAGTTTCATTTCCATGCCCTCCTCCCACCATCTCTTGGCTGCTTTGCTCTCTGGTCTCTCTCTTTGTCTAAAGCAGGGGTCCTCAAACTTTTTAAACAGGGGGCCAGTTCACTGTCCCTCAGACTGTTGGAGGACCAGACTATAGTTTTAAAAAAAAACAAAACTATGAACAAATTCCTATGCACACTGCACATATCTTATTTTGAAGTAAAAAAACAAAACGGGAACAAATACAATCACCCCATCTCATGTGGCCCGTGGGCCGCAGTTTGAGGACCCCTGGTCTAAAACATTTGGGGAAGGATAACCTCAAAAACATTATCTTTTAAATATTAACTCTGTCTTCCCGATTATCTACAGGTGGGTTGCACATGGCATCAGAGTAGAAAGGATGTTTTTTACCAGTCCTTGCTACATACAGCCCATCTGAGTATCACATGCACCTTCACCAGTGTAGAGACAAAGTTCTCCATGAGAACGGGCAAACTTCTAGCCATTTATTCATTCATTCACATATGCATGCGGTTAAGCGTTTATACATTCAGCAAATCATCTGAGAAATATAACAGTGAATGAAACACTGTGCACCTAATGGAACTTGCCGTGTGTCATGGCAGAGAAGGGAAGAACAGGCAGTGTGAGGGACACAGGGAAGGGGCTGTTCTGTCCACAACAGTCTGGTGAGCTGAGTCCTGAAGAAGTGGGAGTGAAGGTGAGGACTGGAGATAAAGGTGCTCCAGTGGAGGGAACAGCAAAGACCCAGAGGTGAGAAAGAGAGTGCTGTTTGCTCCTGGAGCCACAAAGTATTTATAAAGTAGGTGGAAAGGGGCCCTGGAAAGGATAAGTAGGCAGGACAAGAATTAGAAAGGCAAGTGGAAGCTTCTCCTGCCACCTGCCAGGACCTGGGCTGGGATGCTGAGGCCCTCAGTGGGGGCAGGTGCAGCCCAAGAGGAAAGAAGGGGCAGGTGCAAGAGATAGTTACAAGAAACAGAAATCTCTTTGAGGTGAGATTTCTGGAACTCAGAAGTTTAAAAAATATATCATAATGACATCACAGAGCAAGTAATTGGATACATATGACAGAGGGGAAGCTTCAGGTGGAAGTGAAGAGGGGCAGCATAAATAACAGTGCTGGAACCAGACCAGAATGAGGCTGCTTGCATAAGTGAGCTAGCCTAGAATTTGCTACTGGAACCAAACAGCTACATCTTCCCAGAATGATAGAGGTGGAAATACTCCTTGAGATTCAAGGACACAGTTCAAGGACACAAAGCTAGTGGCCATGCCAGGACCAAAAGGCAGCTCTCCACCCCCTGCTCAGGCCTCTTGCCATGTTCCCATTCTGTCTTTGCAAAGATGGCTCTGAGGGCTCGTGCCCGTGTCAAGGCAAGGGCAAAACACCTCAAGGTTTTGCCAGGTCCTCTTTCTTCTCTTCCCCGTCTCCAGCGAGGTCCTCTCATCTCTGTCTCATCTCCATGGCTTAGATTGTTCCTCCTCCTAATCTTCCCTTCAAAATAAATCCAAAGGCAGTGCCCATGTCCCCTGTTCCTTCGGGATCCTGCCCTCTCAGCTGGGTAGCTGCCACGTTCTGGGCTCACCTGCCTGCTGACCAGGGCCAGGCAGCAGCGAGTGGCCCTGTAACAACGCACACTACCCTTTAGTGAGCACTCCCCAGGCACCAGGCTCCGAGTGTCCATCCTGCAGTGCGATATGGTCACTGCAGAGATCCTAGACATACACAAATACAGCCTGCTATGGAAGATCAGAGGAAGCAGAAACTTAACCCTTCAAAAGTTTGCAAAAGCCCTTGGTCTACTCACACACGTGGCTGAGACAAAGTGAGCCTGTGTCAGTGTGTGTAGAGAGCAGCTCAAACCCAAACGCAGGAAGTCTCAACACCACTGTACAGGACTCTGATCTGATTCCAAGTGTCATGAGGAATCACTGAAGGCATTTAAATTACAGCATGAAATGAGAGCACGCGTGCTTCCAAGGTGGACTGTGGAGTCACAGCTGAGCTTCGGGAAGACTGAACACACTCAGGGCCTACTGGGCCCCAGCAACAGGAATGAAGAGGGGCAGGTGAAAGAGTCACTGTGTAGTGAGACACATGGACTTGGTGGCATTGGGAAGCAAAGGAGACAGAAGGTGGGACCTCAACTGTAACTTCGGATTTCCCAGTTTGGGTGATGCTATGCCCTGAGCTGCAGGAACAGGCTGGGGAGTGGATTTACAGATACACAAAACGAGTTCAGTTTTAGCTACACTGGAAGTTGAAGTGCCTGCGGAGATCCCAAGCTCCAGGAAGCTGGAAATGAGATCTGAATTCAAAGGAAAGATTAGGGCTGGAGGTGCTGACCTGGGTTCATCACCATTCCATGGTCACCCAGAGGAGGAGTGACAGCGACTAGAATGGAGAACTGAAATGGACTTTACAGGGCAGGTGAAAGAAAAGGCCAGTCGAGGATGCTGGGAGAAAGGTGGCCAGGAGGTGGGAGGAAGGACCAGGAGAACAGGAGGAAAGCAGTGAAGACAGGTGTCTCACCCAGAGAATGCCCAACAAATGCAAATGCTGCAGAACAGCCAGGCACACATGGGAAGTGAGAGGAGGTGCCGAGGTGTGCCTCTATCTCCCCATCTGAACATGAGAGTTTGGACTAGGTGGCCTCCCATGGTTGCTGAGCGCTTTGCTCAGGTCCCAGCATGCTGCATCACTGGGTGAGCAGATTGTGGAAGGGTGGCCTCAGCCAGGGCCCCTGTGGATGTGAGGCAGCACGGGCACACAGACCCCCAGAGCCCCAGGACTCCGGGGAGCACTCTCAGAGCCGCCACGGACCCCTACCTGCATCCTCTTATCTCATCCTCACAATGTCCTCATATAATATTACTCTCATCTTGGCGGTGGGAAAACCGGGGCTTTAAAGAGAAATAACTTGCCCAGCATCATGCAGTCTGTACAGGGCTGAGCCATGGTTTGAGTCTGGTCTGAAGAAATCTAATTTAGGGTTTGATGGTTAAATGGTCTTTCTCATCCCCACACTGGCAATACCTGGCTCATCTTGATCATCCTATTACTGTGTCCAAACCAGGATATCCCTTCCTTTCTTATTCATTATAGGTTTCAGTACTGGTCAAATTGCAATGATCCTGGAACTCTTTGAGCAGCAGGAAAAAAACTCTTTTTAGAAAGGGCATTACTCACAGGCCTAATCAGACTTTAAAGGGACAACCAATCTTCATGGTCCCAATTAGGACTTTTCTCCTGAGACTTACAAATTTAGGTGGGACTGATATTGCAGCTATTGGGGCCTATATTACAATCTCATCCACTCACTCATAAGTACTGGGATGCCAAGGAATAGGCCATCCTTTTACTTTTAGTGTTTTCTTGTTTGTTTGTTTGTTTGTTTGTTTGTTTGAGACAGAGTCTCAAGCTATTGCCCTGGGTAGAATGCTGTGGCATCACAGCTCACAGCAACCTCAAACGCTTGGGCTTAAGCCATCCTCTTGCCTCAGCCTCCCAAGTAGCTGGGACTACAGGCACCTGCCACAATGCCCAGCTATTTTTTTTTTTTTAATTTATTTTTTTATTGTGGAGAAGGGGCGGGGAACGAAGGCGGGGGAAGAGGTGCGTGACAGGGTCGGGCCAGTGGCATGGTACCACATTGGCTGTATCTAGGTAGAGGCAGTTCCAGGCCGGGAAGTCTGACCCTTGAAACAAAGGTGTTCAGTAGGGGTATTCATTGCCATCCC